>JABGLZ010000070.1:0-12019 GCA_014705045.1 Colletotrichum theobromicola | reverse complement strand
AAAAAAAAAGAAAAGGAAACCACTAATGTGACCTCGCTTCGATAGCTAGGTACATGCATTTTGGTGTCTCTTCGCCTAGCGCTGAGGCACAGAGATGACTGTGCTCGGAAACTCCGATGCTTAACAGGCGAACACAAAACCCCGTCCCGCTTCCTGCTCATTCGCCCGGCAACGCCGTCGGCCACGTGCCTTCCACGGGGCTGTGTTCAGGCCGGTCGGCAAGCCTTCCTCATCAGCAATCTGTGCTGAATGGAGGTCTTTGGGGTGCTAATAACGGCATGATAGTGCATCTAATACATGCTGCATCTCCAATCTAGAGCGTAAAGACTCGGATCTTGAACATAAGCTGGCCGTGGTTGTCACTAAGAACCGTGGATGGGCTAGGCCAAGTTGCCAACGCGCAGCACCAGCCTATTCAGCCCAATCAACAGGAGGCAACACGGGTGGTAGCTGCGTTCTCAACTCAAATGCAAGCCACTATGGAACCCAATGAGCTTTTCTACAGACTTCTCCAGACGGTATCTCAGGTATTCTCCTAGAAGCAATGGGAAGTAAGCGAATAGACAGGGGCCACTAGAAGCCCCTCCTCACCTATGCTTATGCCGTCTTCGCCGACGCCGATGCCGTAAAGGCCATCTTGCCGTCTGGGTCGACCTAACTTTCCTGCTTTGGGCCTCATTTCATGTTAACCAAGAGTAGCTTAAGCCGTGGGATCAAACTCCACCTAAATATAGGTCAGATGTCAAGGAGTCCCTCCACTCAATAGAATGCGGTCTAAGGGCTGATCGTACCTCGTACAAAATTCTCAGGTTACCGTGTCACCTCCGAGGGCTGTGGTTATAGGTTCCCAAAACATCAGATTTCCCTCTTCTCGATCTCCCGCTTCCACCTGCAATAGGCCCGCGCTCATCCTGTTCTCGGCTTCACATATTCAACCAAGATGTTCCGACATCGCCCGCTCCTCCTATTCTTTTTAGGGGCCCACTTGTGGCATCTTCTATGTCACGGAGCGCCTACTACGGTGTCGTATGTCTACCGTGGCGATACAAGATCACCCGGAGAGATCAAACGACTTGGAGGGTTTCTCCCGAAGGGCCAAACCAGGTTCGGACTTCAAAATGCGGACACCAGCCTCTTCAATCACATGAAAGGGACTCATAACATCCAGAGCCGGGACGAAGACGGATTCGTCTCCACCAGTACCAGTGAATCCGTGGCAGCAACGTTTGTTTACGGGAAGCCTTCGGCCTTCGTTTACAAGATTCATGTTACCCCAAACATGATTGATACTGTTGGCACCCTTGGTAAATACAGCGACTTCGATGAGGAACTCGAGTTCGCGGCTTTGGGGGGCATCAAGTACGAACAGATAGTCTCCTGGAGACAATTGAAAGGCAGGAATCTCGGCAAGTCGACCATGAACAAGGACTTCGACAAAAGAAAGTACGGCTCGGCGGCCGCCGGTGGTGTGCAATATCAGCTGGCTGGTTTCCCTCCAAACCACAAGGCTTGGCGTGAAGAGCCCTGGAAGAGTCACAAACCTTCGAAGCGCGACATTAGCAAGGAGTCAGGCTTCGATTCTGATTTTCCGAAGTATGTTTGGTCAGGCCCTCAGACACGGTGCTTCGAGCTAACTCATGCGAAGCACCTTTCAATTAGCAGCTCACGTTCGAGTGCCCCTATTAATACGGGAGCTCTCTGAAAAACTTACTACTGCCATTACGCGAACCTCCGTCGGTCCGCCTGAAGCTAAGACTATCTATTTGGAGAAACCTCTTCTGGAAGAAGCACCCATTCGTAAGGTGTCTGCAAACGAAATGAAGCCTTGACAAGAGGACTTGTATCAAACAAGCACCGAACAGAGGTTGTGGAAAAGACGCGCCTATGACTGGATGATTTGGGAGATCTGTCGTCAAGTTAGATAGCAAAGTGGATTGACACGAGCGATGGATAGGCACAAATCTTAGTGTAGGTCTTCAAAGTCGAAGGCGATTAGTTATCGAGTTGATTCAAAGTGAAGCTAGGTTAAGACTGTTCGTAGAATATTTATAAAATGTATTGCAGAAGAGTTATGGAAGTCCGATCATGAGCTTTGGCTCAAGTCATACTATGTACAAGTCCTGAACAGTGTCCGTTGTCTGGTTACCGTCTTTGATCCCGATGGGAACCGTCCCTCGTGCGTACGGCGGCCGTTTGTGCTAAGGACAATAGTATAACCTGAGAAAAGAATTCATGGTCAGACTTCTATAGCTCTTCAGCAATCAACTTTGTAAACATCCTCGGATACTTTCAGCTTACCCACTAAAGACGAGTGGACAGAGACTGTGGCCCGTACAGCCGACGGCTAAGTGATTGCAGAAGAAGACCGCACCTTACATTCGTTCTAGATTAGAGAACCCCTGGCGATCGTGTGCCCAATTTTGGTCATCACGGTCAAATACAGGTGTTGCAGTGGTTCGGGGCTGCGATACAGGTCTTCGATTCCCAGTCCTCAGGAGATGCACTTTTGATGGTTCCGGAGACGCATGTGCTCGCGCCGCACAGATGATCACGAGATTGTGAGAGGCAAATCAACGACATGTATGGGCGCGAAACAATAGTCTCTGAGGGATTCTGTCCCGGCAGCTACTTTAGGGTCGACATCTCCCTCGGCCGCAACTCCCTCGCAGCACGTCGTGGCTTCAGCACTCATCGTTTGGCCCATCTACGCCAACAGAAGCACGACCCGCCCATCACATTGCGCTGTCCCTCCCCTCCCCCCCACCCCCACCCCCCCTCCCTGGGCACCAAACCCCAACAGGATCAATAATATTTTAGGGTTTGGCTTAGGTCTAGGGTGGGTAGGGGTAGGGAGGTGCCAGGGATGCATGTCGTGCCTGATCAGGCTAGACCTGCAGGCACCGCCGCACTGGCCCCTGGGGTGGATGGTGAAATCGTGAAGCCCAAACTCTAAATCAACGATATAGGTAGCCGACTATGAGCAATTGCCGACGACGTATCCTCAAATCTCCTCCCGGCCGTGGAGGGAGATATTCTGCACCTGGTTCCCGCTATTCCTCTAACCTAGCCCGGCTGAAAGCAATTCTATGAGCGCAAATCCATCCAATTGCTGAGGTCTAGACCCACATCTGCATGGTTCGAGGCAAGGTGATTATGATACGCCGGGGTCTCGGTCATCTCCAGCCGGACCAGGCCTGCGGGTAGTGCCAAGTCACAGCACCGCCGGTGGAATTTGGAGAGAGGAATGGATGGCGAGTGGTGCACACTAGTCGCAAACCACGCTGGACATATGTGACAGCTGACGGCTGAGCGGCCTGACCGGTTTAGCAGGTCTGAAGAATTGGGTCAGAAATTGTGGGTACGTGAACAGGCCTTCCACACCCCGGTCTCGAAGGCCCCACACCCCTCCCCATTTAGGTTCCGACGATCCGATGAACCCATTCTCGGAATAGGGACGAGCTGTTTGCCCATCTCTGCAGATGGCGCAGGGCATAGAGATGACCTTATACAATGACTTATCATGGCTGGGGCTTGATAAGACCTCCCAGGCAGGCTAGGGGGCTCTATTCCTCACTAGTGAAGGGAGGATTTTCAATCTCAACTCACAATTCACGCTTCTACAGTTCGATGCCTAGCTTTCATGAGACGAGTGAGGCGCCATCATGCCACGGCTCCATGAACCTCCCCTCAACGACGCATTAACATCAACATACAAAGGCCCAACACACGTATAATAAAAGCAGCCAAGGCACACTTTCCCTAGGGGGCATGGGACTAAGTGTATATACAGGACGTGCTGACGGCCTAGGTATAGTATTCTGCCGGATTAGGGCGTATAAATGTATATCTTGATATGAAATGTCCGCTCTTCTATTCTAGAGCAGCAAGCCTTCTGTTGATAGGGGTATAGGTCTCGATTACTGTCTCAAGTATACTGTAAATAGGGGCTGCTGAAAAGTCCTGCCTCCCGTCGTGGCGCCTCCAGCCCTTCGGTCGGACATTACCCCCTCCGCTGCTCTATGAGGAAGCAGACAGCTGAATAAGTAATTGATTCGCAAGTGGTGCTTGAAGGTAGAGGGGCGTCATGGCCTCTGTGAGAATAACAACACCAGCAACAATAGCAACAACTTCCTACAAGGCTGTAGACCAGATGTTGCTTAAGACAGGCATTATTCCACTCATCGGTATAGAGAAAGAGGGACGAGAACAAGAATACATATCTTTCTACTAGCTGGAAGACTGAGTACGTAAGACCTTGCTGCGGAAACCCGTGGGTCCTGTATTGCCTCTGAACGCGAGTCTGACTTTGTAATAAACAGCAGAAAGCGATAGACTAACCGTTTGGGTCTCGGTAGAATGACGTACAATACGACTTTCGCCCGACAGTAGAGCTGTGCTAGCCGGGAGGTGCGTTGCTTAATTTCCTAGTTGAGGTAGCAGAGCCTATAGTTAGATTAGCGTCCTTGCGTGTCCTAGGTCTAACCAAGAGGCTTGAAGCTGGTTAAACTTGGGGAAGTCTTGCTGAATACATCATTCGATTGAGCCTATACCTAGGCTAGGCTGACCTTTCGCTAACATGGTCAGTCTAGTCAAACAGCCACGGGCTTAGAGGTTGTTGCGTCTTACAAAATCGTTCAGAGCAACAGGATGCGCCTGATCTTCGCATACGTATAGAAATATTTCAGACTATACCTTGAGGATGTATTTTGCGTGGTTAAATCAGTTCCCAACGATGCGATGGCTTAAGCATGAGCTAGGCTGCTTACAGAGCCGACCTTTCGGTCAGCTCCTCCGTTCGTTCCAGCCTTTTTAGCCAATACTACAGGTAGAGGAGCCGGCGCGATGGATCTAAACGGCCCATATACTGTATTCTTGGCGGTGGGATGATTAAACCTCGCTCATGTTAACACTGTCGATTGTACCTTACGTATCAGAAAACCTCTCTGCTGCGAGACGAATGCCTCTGTATGATATTCAGCCTCCCGTTGCTAGCTTGATGAAAGCTCCCGGTCCTTGAGACGCGTGAGACTACCGCGATTGTTATCGGCGTATACAGGGGGCCGGCGGATGGGGGGCGTCTTAGAATAGGGCAGAGAGCGCTCAGCTGAGAGGCCCGGGGGAAGCTATAGATCTATAGCCGGCTGTGATGCTGCTACGAAAGACGAAGGTGGGCTATATTTAGAGCTTTGGGATAGACGAAGTCGAGAGATTTGATGGCTTCAGCAGCAGCCCCTGAATAAGTACGTATTGATAGTCCTAATAGGATAATGCCTATGAGAATTTCTCTTGCTTGCTTATGCTGAGCTGAGGCGATAGATAAAGAACCGTGAGGAGAGGACTGGAGGGAAGGTTTGAACATTGGCACGCTTGCTTTCCTTGTACGCTACTGTTCTGACTGTGATAGTAAAGGTTTAATCTTGAAGCGGTTAAGTCTTGCGGCTAATATTTTTCTGGATATTCTCACTGGAATCCCTAAAAGGCGATAACGCGATTAATCAACCCAACAAAACACATCCCCCCGGTGCACGTACTATTCTACCTACACCGCCAACAACAGGCAAGGCTTGATTATCTGTTAGCTAATGTTCCCCGGCCCCTACTCTCCAGCCTCATCAGCAGGCTGAGGTAGACAGGCTACGAAACGCTAAATGGGGAGGACTTGCCCAGGCGTCTCCCTCGATGTATTTCTGACTATATTGTTCTGGGTTTGCTGGCCATTTGAGCCTATTTCAGCAGGATTATCGAGAGTTAGAACGGAAAGACCCTGGCGGAGACGGGAACATATGCTAGTTTAAGGCCAGATAGTAGTTATCGTAGACAAACGCGCAGTACTTTATTTCATGAACATAAGCTATAACTGTATCTATGTGGTGGTTAGGGGTTGAATGTTAGGGCGATTATTGGTGTTGAGGGAAGACGGAGACCTAAAGTTTCGGATAGCGCGGTGGAAGAGCTGCACTGGTGGAGGCCTTCGTGCCACTATAGACAGCCTTAGAAATATTGAAGTCAAAGTACAAAAGTCTGCATAGTTTAGAGTGAGGGAGCCAGTGGTGTCGAAACCGGGCGGCTGATAGTGCCTGTGTCTAAAAGCTCCCTGTAGCAAGTACGAAGCAATGCCGCTAGTTGCGGGACGAGTTTACAGGCACACCGCAAGAAGCTGACTATATAGCATACTGCGGACGGAGATAGTAAGTTATAGTAAACACTACTCTCGGCTGCTATATTTAGGTTGGCTTATTTGAGTACAATGATTATGCTTTTCGTTGTTGTTTTATAGGTTGACCACGACGTAGCTGTTACGGTCAGCTATCCGACAGTAGGGTCTGCTAACAGAAGCTGGGGATTGACACGTAGTAACAGTACACTGGGGTCGTGGTCTGGGTCGTAGGTCGTAGGCTTGTAGTAGATCAAGTCTTCAGAGGCTAAGGTGATCAGTCTTAGACTCAACAAGTATTCGTAGTGAAGGTAAGCTGAAAGTATCTGTGGTGATAATCACAAGTTGATTGCTGAAGAGCTATGGAAGTATGACCTTTAGCCAGGCTCAGGTCATTCTATATACAAGTCCTGAACAGTTCCTTTGTCCTACTTACTGATTCCCGTCTGGGTACCAGTGAGCGCTCAGTAACTCTTGCTGAGCGCTCAGCACTCCACATCATCTGCTCAGTCTTATCTTATCGTCACGTGACTTGTACCATAGTTCTTCCATTCCGAAGTGAGTCCCTGCTGTTCCCGTGATCCTGCAGTACAAATGTTCTGTCCTAGCCGCCCGATGCCCAGGTGGGTCGGTCAACTGTTATCCTTGCATAACGGGTCGTAACAGTAGCTAGTGCTATGTCCTGGGACGTCCTGCTTTGCAAGAGAACGATCTTCTTGTCCGCAGCCTGGTGCTAGCTGAGTGTGGGACTGTTAGAAAACAGGCTCGACGCTGAGGATGACGACACGCTCGTGAGGGTCATAGTGTCTAAAACAACGGATGGTCTTTCCAACCCTAAGTGTCCTACTATGCCACGCCCGCTGCTGTTTGTCGCTATAGCCGCGTAACTATATACCTTAGCGTGGAACAGGGGATGATAATACCGCAGGTAGTATTGTCATCGATTGTGCCACAGTTGGCTGCCCTAGCCAGCTCGTAACCAATGGCCAGACTGCCGGCGGAGCGCTAAACCTTACGAGAATGGCGGAAAAACTTTAAGCGGACTTCCCCTGGTGTACTTTGCGCAAACCGCAGGGATATGCAGCTAAACCCCGCGACGTAGAATGTAAAATGCGCGGGGCTTGAAAGCCCGGTTCTCGAACACGATTCTCAATACCTCGACACGATCGGATCTCCTAGCATGAGCATCTGCAAATATACAGCCAGGGTAGGACGTCAACTTTAGTATCAAAACAGGTTAAGACGGGCCAGTAGGACTTTTTGGCGTTCTCGGCGTTTAGGAGGCTAGATTACTAGGCTGTTGCAGAGGAAGAAGTTAGCATTTTTCATCATACATCAGACGGACAGCACTCGAGGTGCGCAGGCAGCGAATTCGCTCCTTTCTTAGCGGTTTTTCAAGCTTCTTGCACAGTTCTTTCGATTTTAGGTCTCCAAAACAGACGAACTATTGTTTGCTTTCTCTTTTACGATCGTAGAGTCGGAGGTTGTAGAGTTGTGTGGTTGAAGTAGCCTCATGCGCCCAAGGGCGCATGCACGCCGCTGCAGCACACTGCTCTTGGCCACCTGGCCTACGACCATTTCAGTATGATTCAGTTAGACTCCTATCTAGTTAGAAGACTTCAGTTAGTCCATTGCTAGGGCCGGGCTGGACTCAAGTGAAGATGTATTGTAAACATGATAAACAAAAAATGAGAATAGTGTTTTATAGTGGATAAGCCTAACTATTTTCTCCGTATTAATAAGGAAGGCATAAACTTCACAATAGTATGCTTCAAAGTATTGTTTCTCTTGGGCTTGGTGTATGAAGGAATGGGACGGTACTTGATAAATGTCACTGTACAGTTCTAATATTTGAATCTCCAACTAAGGTATGACATTAATAAGAGTATTATTACATAATATTAAGGACGTAACTGTTACGTTCATCTATCCAACAGTAGGGTCTGCTAACAGAAGTTAAGGATTGATGTTAGAACAGTATACTTGATTGTGGTCGTAGGTCGTAAGGTCGTAGACTGTAGTAGATCCGGTTTTCAGAGGCTAAGGTGATCAGTCTTAGACTCAACAAATAATTCGCAGTGAAGGTAAGCTTAAAGGTATCCGGAGGATGATACGAGTTGATTGCTGAAGGGCTACGGAAGTCTGACCATGAGCTAGGCTCAGGTAATAATATATACAAGTCCTGAATAGTTTCTTTATCCTTGTCACTGATCGCTGATCATGTATCAGTGAGCGCTCAGTGCTCCACACTGCCTGCCCAGAACCACGATACGAACCCTGCTACTAGCGTCAACCCCCAACTTCTGTTAGTAGACAAAACTGTCGGATGGCTGGCCGGAACACCTGCAATGACGAGGTCGTCGCCAGTTTCTATCTGTTTCTACAGAGGCTAGATTTCCCTCGGTGGCCATGCGGAAAAGTTCTTACGTTGACTTGTCATAGTGACGACCACCACCTTCGCTCGCGCTTCCCAGAGAAACTGATCGGCTGAAGGTTCACATATGTATGGTTGGCGCGCTCGCTGATTAAGTGTAGTCTATTAAGACACGCGCGTCGAGCTATTATTTAATGATCTTGTCTTAGGGACCACGTGTAGTTTCCGACCGAACAAGCATACTGATTAACTGAGAATAAGAAGGCGATGGACTTTACTGGCTATTTCAGTCCTCCTGTAACTCTTCCTGCCGCCTTTTCCTTCATTTCCACCTTTCCTTTCTTTTCTTTCCTTTCCCCCCTTTTAATTTTTATTTTTTCCCTTTTTCTTTTCGCCTCCCCTTCTTCTTTCTGTTTTATCTTTCTGAAATACGTGCTATCTATGCCCTAAGGGCTTAAGACTGACACTAGTGCCTACAACCCGGTGGTGTGGTTGGTGATAACGCGCCTCCAGTCTTCCTACGTTAAGGTTGTACTGGTAATCTATCGCAGGTCCTTTTCGCCCGCAAGTTGTGGCCGGGTGTGCGGATAAATTAGCTTGATGCCTAGGCCGAATGCGCTAGGAATAGTGTATATTGGGTTCCTTGAGAGGGCCTGTTCCTTATCTCATGCACTAGCTGTTTGCTGCAGTGGGGACGTCTATCAGTCCCTCCAAAACTCTATTCTCGGTCTAGGATGGAAACACATATATATGAGCGACGCCTTTCGTCTTCAGTCGCCCCTAATTAATCTCAACCCCAAACCCAGCAACACCCCCCCTCCCCCTTACTCCTCTCTTTCGTCAACTTTGCCCGCACTAGTTTGTATTAGTTCCTGCTGTTCCTTCCTAACGAGACACCCTAAGAAGTTGGATTGAAAACAAAGATGATATAGTGAGTTATAGGAACTACCCTCTACTGGAATCTACTATAGTAAGTCTAAAACCACCTTGATGAGGAGAATGTTTCAAACTAGATCTAAGCATACTATCGACATAGTAAAGCACGTAATATTGGAACTGAACCCTTGACGCTATTGTTCATATGCGATCTCGCGGACGTTTTGCTCAAGGCACTCGTTCATAGGACGACATGCCCCCACTAAAGCCTGTGTCTAATCCCAGGAAACGGGCCACGATAAGGATTAGACAGGCGTGTGATACCTGCCACGTCCGCAAGATCCGTTGCGATGGGCGTCGCCAGTGCATCAACTGTCTCTTAGCTAAGGTCGATTGCGCGTATAACGCAGTTCCGAAGCGACCGGGGCCTAAAGGGTCGAGATGTGGACAGAGACATGATATTCGACAACAGAAGGGACGATCTCCTGACCCTCACTACAGCAGTTCAGCGTATAGAGTTCAGCCTGCGAATGGACACGCTACTCGCTCGTGCTCGACATGCTCAACATGTACGGTGCATTGGGACATGGCTGGGACAGACGAGACGTTCCAGCCATCGCCGCAGCTGTCGATTCACAAAATCAGACAATCTCTCGACACCTACCTGATGCACAAGTATCCTATCACACCTATGATAGATCGCGCACGCATGGAAGAGTACATCCGCAACTTCGCCCAATGCCCCGGATGCTATGGCGTTATCGTGTCCTGTTGCGCCACCGTCGCTCCGGACCGCGACGTGTCGTTGGCCTCTGCTGCTGATTCGCCAGAATTGTCTCGTCAGCGCAGCTATTGCGACCTCTCGGAGCCCTCGGCCGACTTCTTGGTCTCTGAAGTGCTGCGATCGAGACAGTTCTGTCATCTCGCGGAGAACCAGTCCCTTGCACAAGTTCAAACCTCTTTCATGCTTCATTGTGCACACTCTAGCCCCCGCAACGACTATGCGGCTTGGTTCTACCTACGTGAAGCGATAACTATACTGCAGACGCTTAGGTACCATGAAGAAGCCACTTACCAGGAGACGACCGACCTGTCTGTTGCAAGAGAAGCTAGACGTGCATTTTGGGTCCTCTTCGTCACAGAACGTACTTTCGCGATTCAACGACATAAAACCCTGGCCTTACATTCTACAATAGACTTACCTCACCTCGATCCACTCCTTGCGGACTCTAAAATCCTGCGTGGCTTTCTTGATCTGATCTCCCTCTTCCGGCTGTTCGATACCGAATTTATTACGGCATGGAACTCTTATCCGGAACGTCAGACAGTTGAGCCAGCGAAGCCCCCAGATCATGAGCAGCTGTGCCAGCTGCAGAGAGCTCTGTCAAACTGCCTCGCCGACGTGTCTGCCTACCCTGAGTCGCAGCAAGCTGAGCTTTTCGTTACATGCGGGTGGCTTAAGACTGTTGTGTGGCAGATGTGCTTGTCAGTGACGGCCCTGACGAGCACAGATTATTGCGAGAGTATGTCGCTAGGCTATCCCTTGAGCATTGCACGAGACATTGTCCTTGTCCTCCAACTCTTGCCCCGGAGGACCTTTGCTATAAACAGGGTCAGCATCTTGGAGAAGTTGTCCGAGGTTGGAAGTTCACTAGCAGATGTGCTTTCATTGAACACACCCACTATTCTCCGGCCAATGACGCTTGATGCTTCTACGGACACTCTGATGGAGATTATAAAGATCGCAAGCGAGATGTTCGGAGCCAGTTGTGAGTCCCCTCCCCCGGCGGCTTGGTAATTAAAGAGTTATGCTGGAGAATGATAATTGTTAAGAGATGGTTGTCGTATAGGCCAAAGAACGTTTAAATAGGAATATAACGAGTGTTCTAACGTCCGTCACCCACTTTTCGTCACCCCCCACTTTTCGACACCCCAAAAATGTCTCACCGCCATGATGACCACCAACTTGAATCTTCCACAACTTCACCGATTTTACTTCAATCGTCGTCGTTTTTCGTATCTACATTCTTAAGACCCATATGCCTCAGTATACAGAAGATGATATCACCCAGGCTCTTGAAGCTATTGCACACGGTACCAGCATAAAAAAAGCTGCATTTGAATGGGGTATACCACGATCAACGCTGAATAGCCGTATAAAGGGTCATCAGGCAAGAGATATAGCCTTTTCAGATCTACAAAGGCTCTCTACAACCCAGGAAAGCTATCTAGCTGAGTGGGTTCGAATCCAAGCTGCCCTAGGCCTGCCTCCAACCCATCAACAGCTCAAGGACTTTGCTGAACGCATCCTACAGGCCCACTGAGACTCCCAGCCTCTTGGAAAGAACTGGGTGCAGTCTTTCATTAAGAGAAACCCATCTGTAAGGGTTCGAAGAAGCAGAGAAATCGATTCCCAGTGCATCAATGGAGCCTCAACTAATGTAATCAGGCAATGGTTCAAGCACGTCGCCATACCTGAGATCATGGCTATCAAGGCTTCCAATCGATACAATATGAATGAGACTGGTATTCTAGAAGGCAGAGGATCGAACGGGCTTGTTCTTGGATCATCAGAAACTCGTTCTATCCGCAAGAAACAGCCTGGATCGCGTGCT
>JABGLZ010000666.1:0-86191 GCA_014705045.1 Colletotrichum theobromicola | reverse complement strand
GAATCTTTTGCCTCCCCCCCCCCCGTTGCTCTCTCTTATCTCTTCGTCCGTCCCCTCCCATGTCTCGCCGCAGTCCCACCGTTGATGAGATAGATGTCAGCGGCATCAATTGCATGAGAATCACATCAAACATTGGGGTAAGACGATGATGAACGGTCAATCGGTTGCCGACGATAGCCACTGATCCGAGAGACAGGGCCAGTGTGTAAACAGTAAAAATCTCCGATGTAATAATTGAAGGTGTTGTATCTGGTTTCGATGGGGCAGACAAGCATTTTCCGCGTGTCTCGGCTTCGTGGATCGCCCAATCGTCGCTTGGAGAATGACCTCGGCCATATTGTTGTTAATCAAGCCTTTGGCCCGTTCGCCAGTCTGCCAGGCTTGGCGACGATGGGTCGAGACCATCCGACGTCGGGTTCGTTCAATGCAATGTTCGTTCACTGGAACATGGACTTGAACATGGAGAAACAAGCTACCACTATCCGATGGACGTCGTTGGCCCTTAGTGCAGGACTCTATCCGTAGAGACAAAGTGAGGGAGGCAAAACCTGGCTGCCACTCTGCCGAAAGATAATAATTGACCGCGTGCTGGGCCGGCGACCACCCCGAAAATGGTGTGTAGCGTTGCATGTTTCTGCTTGGCAGAGATGGCACATCAGGCTTCTTAGCTTTTGCTGTTGCATGCCATGCTGACAGCACGCGGCAACGAACCTGCCTACATGCCGCCTCCTTGAAGCTAGCTAGCAGCCCGGCAGTGAGGTATTCAAGTATTGAAGGACCTTTGATGAAAGGCCCTCACTTCAGGCTTCAGCAGGTCTAACAGGGGGCGGGATGATTTGCGGTGGCATTTGGCAGACCGTTCCAGGGCACGCTGCACAGAAACATAGAAAGCGGGTAGAAGCCCGACCGGCCAAACCCAGCACGGCATGGCGCCCTCCCCTTCACGGTTTGGCGGGAATGTCGGGACTGACTCGCCGGCTGCAGGCTGCATAGGGCGCATTTGCTGCCTGCCGTTCAGATTCTTCGCCCTGCTGCAGAGAAGAGCTGGGAAGAAGAGAAGAAGAAGATACTTTCAAGAGCCAAGGACCAACCGGTGTACAGAGTAGATGGTGTAGGTACTTACACACACACACATGCTACCAATGAAAGACGCAGCCAGAAGGCTTCCAGAACGATAGGAGAATCAGACGACAGTGGAGTGAGTTTCAGGCACCGAATCCCAAAGACCCTGGACCATTGCCAACCTGTTGAACCTGATGAAGCCCCCAAGTGCCACCCAACCCACATCCGGGGAATTGGCTATCACGGAGCGCCGCGTGCACTCGGCGACACTTGGCTTGGGCCAGGAGGTTCCTCTTTTTTGGCGTGAGAGCTTTCATTACGTACTTTCCGTCGCGTTATGGGTCATGCCAGAACGCTAAGAGGCCAAGATAGGACCCAGACCGAGAGGGGTTTTTGTTTTCTCGCGCGCGAGGGACACGAACGGATGGCATGACACCGGTCAGCGCTCGGTTCAAGGGAAGATAATGACAGACCGGAACGCCGATTGGCAACAAATGGAAACCGGGAGCAGACCGCGGGGGAGCGCGCCGCGTGGGGACCTGCGTTTGCGGCGATGGCTCCGCGCGGCCTCCGTGTTGTTGCACCTGTTGCTGGTGTCCATGTGTGGTGGTGTTGTACAGAGTAGAGGTTCACTTACAAACACACATTGTGCGGAACGGGAGGCCGTGTGAGAGAACCGAAAACTATATACTCGTGTGTGTCCTATCTCACCTTCAACCTCACACAGGGCGCGATTGACGACCAGCGAGTCACATGGGATCAATTGGCAGCCCGAGATGATGCTCTGTAGCCGGTCGAGAGATGGTCCAGGGCGGCAAAGCAGGGGGCCGGCGATGGCCCGTCTTGAGGACTGGTGAACCGGCAACGCGTCCCGGTCCCTGTCTAACACACTGAGCCGGCAACGTTCCGGCCAGGACTTAGAACCAAGCCTCCCCATGCTTGCAGCTTGTGATCGATCCTCCGCGGATGCTAGTCATCTTGATTATTGATGACTTGATGACACTTGCGATAATTCGTCCGAAAGTCTCAGCCAGCCGCCGAAGGTGGAAAACAAAATGGGAATTGGTAACAGCAAAAGAAGACAGTATGCATCGAGGCCTCCAAACGGGCCGCCAAGCTCCATCAATGCAATATGTGTGTCTCTCTCTGTCTGATAGTCTAGGTACTACACGTACCAATCGCCGACGGTTTCCATACATCTAATCGCGAGCTATCCATCCTCGACAGATCCTGTCTCGTAATGTCAAGTCTCCGTCATCGTCATCGTCATCTGCGCATACATGTCTGCTTGCTTGCTTGCTTTCCAGCGTCACGTTGAAGGGGGCGGTCTCAACAAAAATCCTTACTCTTCCTCCTCGCTCTCTCTCCATCTTTTGTCACTTGTCTCTCACCGGCTGGCGGATGGGCCAGACTGCAGGGTATCATGGTAAGAAAAACGCAACCTAGACAGCCGTCGCCGTGACCGTGACCGTGATGCTCTCCTTCTCGTCACCCTTGGAAGTCACGGTTTCAACAACGGTCTCCGGCTCATGCTCATGCTCATCATCATCGTCCTCGTCCTCGTCCTCATCGTCTCTGCTCAACGAAAGACGTCTGCCGCCACGCCGCCACCGCCCCTTCAACCAACGCCGTCAGCTCTTTGCCCCGTTCACCTTGGTCTTGGGAGGCCCTCCCTGCGCGCGAGGCGTCCGGTCGCCGCTGCTCCGGGTGCCGTTCCCGTTCGTCGGGATGTAAAAGTCGTAGCGGTTGGGGAAGAGGATGATGTTGGCGAGCCTTAGGAGCTCCTGCTCCGACTCCGTCCTGGACTTGTTGCGCAGGCCCTCCTCGTCGTCAATGTCCATCGCGTCACCACCACCGCCACCACCACCACCACTACCCCCGTTTAGCTCCCTCTTTGGCGATGCGCCGGCGGGCTCGACGTCGTACGGTGCCAGACCCATGGCCCTGAGGCCGTCGACCCCACCGTACTCCTCGACCTCCTTGGCACCGGGACGGTCCTGGTGCGAGGCCTCGCTGCCCAGGGCGAAAAGGGTGTCAAAGTCCGGTCCCGGCTGCCCGGTCTGGAAGGCTTTGCGCTGGCGGGCGAGGAAGAGCGCGTTGGTCTGGGTGAGGGGGCACACGGGGGTGTAGGTCAGCAGGGACAGCTCGTTGGACTCGTTCTGCAGCGAGGGCGGGACGCCGAGCCTCGTGCCGCCCGTGATTATCGAGTAGGCCTGGTCGCAGTGCCAGATGACATAGTCGCCCGCCTGCATGCTGGGCAGAGACACCAGGCTCCGCCGCAGATGCAGATGCGGATGCCATCGTTCCGTGATACGCTGCGCGTGGCCGGGGACGGCGCCGTGGATGATGGTGTTGGGCTCCGGGTCCAGCGTCCAGTTGGACGCGTCGAGGTAGGCCGCCCACTGATCGGCCTTCCCGCCGTCCGGCTGCTCCGGCGGGCCGCGTTTGGGTGAGAAGAAGGGCCGGAGCAGGAAGTAGGCGGCGACGAGCTTCGGCGAGGGGAGGACGCGCACCATGCCCTGCTCGACCTTGGTGAGGGCCAGCACGCCCTGGAACATGCGGAAGATGCTGCACGCGCCGGCGCCGTTGTACAGGTCGGTGGTGGCGCCGACGCGGCCGGCCGGGTCCCAGGGGTCGTACGACTCCCAGTCGCCGCGGAAGACGGCCTCGTAGGTGCCGCCGCGGCCGTAGCCGTCGGGCTCCCAGCGCTCGAGGCTGCCGCTGTCGATCTGGGCGATGACGGCGCTGGCGCTGAGGGAGTCGGCGGCCGAGTTGCCGTTCTGCTGGCCGACGGCGCCCAGCTTGTCGTTGTGGATGCGCAGGCGGTCGGCGTAGCTCACGGGGGCGCGGGTGATGTGCAGGTCGTCCGTCGACTCCCAGAAGGACATGGCGAACTTTTGCGCGCGCAGCATGTTGGGATGGGCGCGGGCGCGGACCTGCACCGGGGTCCAGAAGAGGTCGATGCAGGTCGGATCGTGCAGCGCGGGCGGCTTGAACTCGCGGTTCTTGTCGAGATACTCGTGCGTCTCCTGCACCCAGCTCTGCGCGTCGCTGGGGGAGACGACGCCCTTGATGACGGCGACGCCGTACCTCCGCAGCCGGTGGGCGAAGGCCTCGACGCGCACGGGGTCGTTGATGTCGGTGAAGTTGATGGAGGGGATGAGATCGGAGCCCTTGGCCTGGATGTCGGCGATTTCGGTCCTGAGGGCGTCGAGGAGGCGGCGCCAAGAAGCCTCGACGGCGGCCTCGTGGCCGGCGATGAGGCGCTTCTTGACGCCGGCGAAGCGCGACGGGAGCGGAATGGGCTCCGCGCCGTAGAATGAGACGACGGGCGGCTCCATGCTCTTGTTGGGGAACACCTTGCGGCTTGCTGCTGCTGCTGCTGCTGCTGCTGCTGCTGCTGCTGGTGTTGCTGCTCCAGAGGGAGTCACAGTCGACGAGCGCGTTGTCGCGGCCGAGGTTACAGCAGTGGTGGCCGCAGACACGGGAGAGGGAGAGGTGGTGGAGGTGGAAGAAGAGGACAAGACGGTGGTAGGGGAGACGGAGGTGGCCCGGGACGCGGCGGCAGACGACGGCGGGGAGGTCTTAAGAATGCGGGCGGATGTCCTGCGAGAGGAGCTCGGGGATGATGTTCCTGTGCCTGAACCACCACTAGAGATGATGGAGATAGATCCAGATCCAGACCCGGACCCAGACCCAGATGAATGACCCCTGCGACTCTTCTTCCCCAGACTCGGCCTGGTGGGCGGTGGCTTGCTGGTGACTGTTGTGTTGCCACTGGCTGTTGTTGCTGCTGCTGCTGCTTGATGATTCGACAAGTTGATCAGGTTCTCGGTCAGGGTCGCTGAGGATGGTGAGAAGATGCCGGCATGTCCATATCCATGTCCATGTCCTTGTTCATGTTCATGTAAATGTACTTCTGCATCTCCAAATCCCCCTCCCCCTCCCCCAATTTCCTGCCCACCAATACCACCACCACCTACACCACCAACCAGACCCCCTTCTCCTCCTTTTCCGCCCTCCCCATGTTCATTTGCATTTGCATTTGCGGGGGGCGCCTCGGTGGGGCCACCGGCCCAGCGGGCCTTCATCATCCGAGCTGCCGTTGTGGTTGTTGCGGTGTTGCCCAGAGTCTGAGATGAACGTGACAAGTGGTAGTAGATGTTAATGAATGCTGAAAGGTGTCTCCTAGAGTCGGTGTTTCCTGTGACCAGAGAGATACTTTGCATCCATCAGCACCCAAGTCGCGTGCCGTCCTGCAGTCAGCCAACAGAAGCAAGGTCTCGACAGATACCCGGGTGAGTAGGTATTGATTGGCAAAACCAAGAAAGTCAGCTGCCGACTGATGCGTGAAAATGGTGTAATAATCGTGTCGGACCAGGCGTTCCTCGACTCCAATTTCGGGAGTTGTTGACCAGGGCAGATTCCAACCCAATCGTCTTCGACCCCGAGTCGACCGAATGACGCGCGCAAAACCCCGTCAGTAATAGTTCCTCTTCTTATATGTTGCGACCCGTCTCGTGATGCCACAAACACACCACCACAACACGACAACGTCCCGGACTTCTTCAACGGTTTGGTGATCCCCAAGTGGTGGAAAAGCCAGTCCAGCCAGCCTGTCAACCACAAAAGACGCGGGCGGGAACCTCGGCGGCGCAGGAACAGGCCTAGTCCAAAGGCAGCCCTTCGGGGGATTTCTTTTTGACAGCGGTTGGGGTTCCGAATTGAGCGCAGAATGGCACCTCGTGACCTTTCCCAAACAGGGCAAAACAGAAGCAGCGGATGCGAGATACCGAGAAGAAAACCAAGTAATGGATTGCGTCTTGTTGTAGATGTGGTGAGTGAAGAGCTGAAGTAAAGTTGATCGTGGTAGTAGACAGCAAGAGCAGCAGAACCCTTTCCAACTGGAACAAACCACCCGGTGTGTGAGTACTCTGGGGCATCACGAAGCCTTTATCTGCATCCATCCATCATGGGGGGGTTGCGCAAGAATGTTCCCACAATTCTTCCATCGGCATCTCATTCCATGATTCCACGATTCCCATCCCCAGCCCAGACAGACAGACCCTGGCATCATCAGCAGTGGCCGCAGTCAACGGACTCTGGGCCGACAGCTTGGGCCCGCCCGCCCGCTGTGTTTCTGGTTCTGGCTAAGCACCGCACCCCAGGTAGACATGGAGCATCTCGATTCTCAATCTCGGCGCTTCAAGAGGGTATGGGAGGGGAGCAAGAGGGTCCGTCGACCCCCGTCTGCAACGAGATAGATTGCTTCTCATTGCACCATCGCCAAATCGCCGGGTGAAATGACCCTCAAGCCGGGGTCATCGACGCGGGCAATACGGGCAACGTGAGCAACATGGGCAGCATTGGCTCTCTCGAGAGACTTCAAGCTCCGTGTGTGCTGCCCGCCGGGCCGCGAACCCGCGCCACGGCTAATACGCGGAGTGTCGCTCTGCACGCAGACTGGCCAGAGTCGGTCAGACTGGAGAAGGCCTCTTCGGCCAGACAGGCCGTTTGTTCCAGCGCCCACGCTCACATCCCTGTCCTGATTCCCTCTTCCCAGTGGCTGCTCAGTGCTGTGGGCGCGCCATGGACGTATCGGTACAAGCTCCTCCTCATATGCAGGCGCGCCGTGTGCCGTGTGGCCCCCATGCTCTCTCTCTGCGAGTCTTTGGTGTGCGCAGTACCCTCGTACACTACAGGTATGTACTACAGTATGTCCTACTACGGATAGTGAGACCGCTCACTGGGAAAAGCTGGGCGTCGAGCCGTCGGCATGAAAAGTTTGGGTCGCGTAACGGGACGAGCACCACAGCGGCGGCGGCGGCTTTGGCTTCTTCTCTCTGGAGGCATTTCTGTTTTCCCATGGCCCGTTTCCCAACTGGCTGATGTTCGGGATCTTGCCGATCTTTCCCAGCAAACGGCCCTTGGCCCCCATCCATCTCTCTCCATCCATCTCTATCGATGTTGCTGGCTGAAGGCCGGCCCCTTGTCCAATGGTCCCAAATGCACCGTCCCGTGTCAATCCAGGCCCTGGACTTCGGGATGCATTGCGCCGCAGTTCAAAGACGGTGATAAGACAGACCTGATTGAGTCGAATCGCGCCCCTAGTGATGGCGGCGGGTTGCATGTGACGGTCGCAGAGTCGAAGCATCGCAAAAACCTTTTCGTGCGTCCATTACGACGTCTTGCAACGCATTGATAGATAACTGAAGACTGCTATTGAGCTTGGGACGTTTTCGGATGCGAACATGACTGGCGAAGCACACCGGCTGAGACGGACCCGAAGAGCTTACAGGACCGAAAGGGATGCGAATCAATCGCTAAGGTCATTAATCACTGGGTGATGAACACTGCAACGTAGCAGCCCCGGCCCAGAGTGGTAGCTGAGCATGAGACGACCAACTGAAGCTGTAGCAACAATGGACGGATTGAGGTGACGACGCCCAGGGCTGAAGAATCGGATATGCACAGTTTCTGAGATGAGGCGTTGAGCTAGCTATTCTTTATCGTGGCAAACATCATGAGGCACGTAAGCCTACCCTACGAATACCAGAATGTGAAAACGATGCGGCGTTGAGCATAGGTTTTGGATGTTGCCGCCTGACGCTGCAGCACTAAATGGCGTGTTTATTTGACACAGACACGGGAAACACCACGGAGACAACGCGTCCCCTTCTCGCCAACGTTATTAGAGTGACAGCAGACTACCTACTACTTTTGCCTTTCTCTCCTGGTTTCATTGCCTGTGTTTCGTGCGGCTACACACGCCACCTGTTCGCGCCCGGCTTGGTAATCTTGGGTGATGTGGTTGCTTGTTGATTGGGGGTCTGTCTGTCTGGGTCTGGTGCCTCTGCATGTCCATCAATCCAATCCAATTGAATCCAATCCAATCCAACCCAGCCCATCCCGCGAAAAGCCTCCGCCTGCACCCAGGCTGGCGGCGGCCCCCAACGACGGCCATAGGCTGCCAACTCCCCGAGCTTCCGTCCGCCAATGCGGGGCCCTCTCCCGGTGCGCCTCTTACTCGCGGGGTGAGCCTCCGATGCTCCAGCGAGCACACCCGTCAGATATAGGAATGTGGGTAAATGTGACCCGGGTCTAGCCAAGTCTGTGGTCTGCGGCTTGATGATTGCTTGGCTGGCTGGCTTGCTGGCTGGCTTATTTCGTGAGCTTTTGGTGGCCAAAGGATAACTCATCTCTCGATCCAAATGGAGATATAGTTGAACCCTTGGTCAGAAGATGTGTCTCCCCGCAGCAGACGCAACGTCCGTTCGCCCAGTCAGTTGCGCCTTTGGATGCTACCTCGCCTACAGCCGACGCCAGAAGGAGGACACCACGCAAAAGCCGCGAAAGCGACGAACAACATGTCCTGAAACCCGCTCCTCCTCCAGACTCGGCCGATGGATGGACTCAAGGTTAGCGTGCCGTCTCGCGATGCAACTTCTGAGTAAGGTAATGAGAAACATATAGCGAGTGGTGGTCTGCTACTGCTGCTGCTGAGTGTGCGTACCCACGTACAGAAAGGGGCATGCTGTGCATGAGATGGAGGCACTCTCGGACACGTCCTATCGCTCGACTACTTGGGACATGCTTCGCGAGATTCATCGAGCAGAAAACACACATCCACATACATGCAAGAGATTGAGTCTTTGACCGCGAGCAGAACATCTCATGTCTATTCGCTTAGCCTTCTTCCCTCGCAGCTTCAACTCGCTTCTCTGCATCGCCAGCAGCTGGGACGCGTTCGGGCGAAACATGGAGTGCTGCAAACGCCGACTGGCACGGATGATGCCGACAGGCAGACCCAGGCCGACTTCATTTGCACATTCCGAGCAGGCGGGAAGCCTTGGCGTCATGATGCCACTTGCGCCGGGCCCATCACAATATCGACAGCGTCGCAATATGAAGAGACTGCAGACTAGCGCACCTCTGAAGCCTGTGAAGCCTCTGAAAGGGTCGTGAATAGACTTCCGCTTGAAACGCTTTTGGCGAGTCGCCCGTCCTCCAAGCAGGGGCCGCCAGGCTCAATTTGCTGCCCGTCCGGAGTTGCCAGAACTTTAGGCTTCGGGCACGAACCTGTATGTGATCGGTCAACGGGCAGGGCACCACTCTCTTGATCTCTTCCCTCTCTGGCTCTCTGGGGGGGATGGACGATTCTGGACAACTCGCGGGGACATAAACTTTCGTCCCTTCGGCGGCGTTGCACCCCGTTGTCGTAGTTGTGTTTACTGCAAACAAAACACACGAAGCGAAGGACTCTTCCCCGCTGAACCCCCCCGCGACCGGGGAGGGCCATCTTGTCTCCCTCCACCATCCTCTCTTGTTGTTCTCTCTCCCTCTCTTGATACAATGAGACGCAGCTACGGGCGCCAGGGGGCATCCCACAACGGCGAATAGCCTCATCCAGGGGCCATGGCGCCAGTTTCAGATGGCGGCGGGGAGCAGGCAATCAGCCCTACTTTCTTCACCCTATCTCGAGTCTGCTCTTCCTCTTGGCGCTAGAGTTGCTAATTCCAATAGACTTTTTGACGCTTCCCAAATCGTTCAGTGATTGTCGCAGCTGCCACCGAGCCTCCCGCGCACCGCCCAGCCCATGGACGGCGTGGTCTTGCTGCCATGTCAAAAAACAAACTTTTCAAGCCTTATTCAAAAGGAATATGGTCGCCTGTTTTTGTTGTCATGAATCTTCAGACAATGATGTTGGGGTATTACGGGTAGTTGTTCTGGCAGCACACCGGCCGTCTTTAATTTGACCTTTGGGTTCCTGCAGTTATATCGCGTTCGCTCTCTCGAGTCTCTCTCTCTATCTTTCTTTTTTGTCTCTTTCTTACTACTGCTCGGTCGATTCGCCGACCACATACTACAATAAACATGAGCTCAATAAGCTCGTCCCGCGCTAGCCAACGACCGGTCTCGGCCGACCTGGCCGGCAGCATCTACCTCATCACGTCGGATGGAAAGACGCTCAAGCTGCCCATGCCCAGCAACTCACCATACGATCCGCTCAACTGGAGCCCTCGAAAGCGAATCGTTGCGCTATGTGTTATCGCGCTGTACTCGGTTGTCTCCATGATGGAGACCCAGGCTGCCAGCCTGATGTATCGCTCGCTTGCTGCCGAGTTCAACGCAGGGGTTAGTCCTCACAGTCAGCTGAACGTCCAAGAGGTGGACTAACATGTCGCAGCAACCGGACAAATACCCGTTGAATATCCTCGTCTCGACGCCTAGCACCATATTCCTTGGCCTCGGTGCCTTCTTTTGGATCCCGCTGTCGGTGGCTCTGGGAAGGCGGCCAGTGTTCCTCCTTGCTTCGGTCTGCTTGACTGTTGCCACTGTCCTTGCAGCAAACGCCGCTGGGTTCTACCAACTTCTTGCGGCACTATGTATGCAAGGCTTTTCAGCCGGCTTGAGCTTGAGCGCTGTATGTTCAGGACCCTATGTCTCACCGATCTCGGGCTAACTTGGGCTTAGGCAATGCTCATGGTGATCGACCTTACTTTCATTGACGAGCGACCGAACGCGTTGGGTTTCTTCTGGAGTGTAGGCTGTGGTCTCGGTCTTCTCTCGCTACCAAGCGTCGCGGCTCTCTCCGAATCCGGATGGAGGGCATTCTACACAGCCTGGGTGGTTCCTTGCCTGGCTCTCCTCGTCTGTGTTTTCTTCTTCTTCCCCGAGACCTACTTCGTGCGTCCGGCCATCGCGTTTGACGGCCATGTCCTTGTGCAAGGAGGCTCGGAGAAGATCCAGATGTACGACGACTGGGAAGCCATCCCGGGCGGCAAGGCTGCCGCCGTCGCCGCAGTCACTGAAGTGGCCCCTCCCGAGACGATGTGGTCGACCATGGTGCGTCAATGGGGAGTTCGCAAGGGCGGTGCCGGTTTCAGAGAGATGTGGAACTGCTACCTGCAGACACTACTGTGCGCAGCTAACCCCCTCGTCTTCTGGGTTGCGATCCTCAACGCCCTCAACTTCGGCTCCATGATCTTCATCGGCGAGACATACGCGATGGTGATGGCGCAGCCGCCGTACAACCTTCCCGAGCGCGTCATCGCCATGGTCAACCCCGTTGCAGCCACCGGATCATTCCTTGCTTGGCCCGTCTCGACCATCCTGACATCCCGGGTCGCCCGGCGCCTGACACTCCGCAACGGCGGCATACGCGATGCGGAGCACTATCTGATCGCATTCCTCCCCGCCATACTCGCTGGCGCTGGGAGCATATTCGTGTACGGCCTCGCCGTAAACTACAAGTGGAACTTTATATGGATCTTTGTTTCCTATGCCTTGAACGCCTTCAGTGCAGCGGCGTATGGCATTGCCTCCACCCTCTGGGTGACCGAGGCCTTCCCCCGCTGGGCCGCTCCAGCGATGGTCATTGTCGGAGGAGGTGGATACATGCTGAGTTTCGCAACGTCCTTTGCCATCACCCCTTGGCTCAAGTCACAAGGGTACCTCGGCGCCAGTTTCGAGCTGGGCGCGATCTTGCTTGTGGTGGGTGGCATCGCTGTGCCGCTGGCGTTCTGGGGAAAGAGCTTGCGGCAGTATATCCACGGAAGATGGGGCGTATCGGAGGCCGGAGCGCTGCGACCACAGTAGCAGAAGTGCGCCAACGAGTTGGAAAAAAACATCTTCTTTGTTTAGGCGGAGGTGTGTGTGTACCACTGGGTGCAAGGCTGGGATGCAGCAGCGCTGCGAGCCTGGATCCGTAGTCCTCAGAGCTCATCAACTGAGCTGAACCAACCGTCAATGATAATCGTAGTCTCTAAGCATTATCTCACTTAATTTGATGCGATATGGTGCGGGGTATCTACAGACTGAGACGTTGGCAAGTTTTCTATCTTCCTCCCAGGTCCTTATCAAGCGTTGTATGATGATCAAAGGTGGACAGTAGACCGATCGGGGTCCATTCGCCCCCAACAAGATTTCTTGCCATGTTCAGATATGCATCCGCTCGTACCCTTGAAACTCCACGAGACGACGATGGTTTACTTTTCGAAGTGCCGACGACGGAAAACTCTTGGCTTTTCCGGCCTCCTCCGTCTGAACAGCCCCGTCCCGACCGGATGGGCGGTTGCGACGTCACGGACCCGGCGGTTGCATTGACCACGGCCCTCGCGAGTTCTTGAACGGCTGTCTCGGGCCCAGCTGCTTGATCCATTTGCGAGAAATGCGACGTTGACAGGTCAATGTCACCCTCGGAGGGCTGACTGGTGTCCATGTTTTGAGACACCCGTTGCTCGAGCAGCCCCGCATTCCGGCCGGCGAACCTTTCCATTTCGAGGTCGTGTGCGAAGCTGTCACCAGAGCAAAAGTTACCAAATAAAGACCGAATGGTGATGTTGTCCCTGGCCCAATCTGTGGGGTTGACGGTGCAAGGCCAGATATCTTTCGGTCGAAATATTTGAACAAGGTCGCAGAGCTCCTGGTAGGATGAGTGCCGGGAGTAAGGGAAAGTGATGGTTTTCGGCAATTGTGGTTCGGTATCGGTTCCCGTGCTGAGAAACCTCGAGCTAGGTGGTTGCCTTTTTTGCCCGACCGACCGGAAGGCATCGAGGATCGCTGCCTCGTTCTTCTCCCCGAAGGATGAGATGTCGATGTCGAGAGACATGTTCCGCCCGGTGTTTACCCCATTTTCAAGGAGCTCGCGGAGCCTCAACCTTGATTCCTCAGAGAGATCGCCCTTCTCCTTGAGCAAGGCAAGCACGGCTTCGACGTCGGCGGACGAGAGCGTGTCAAGCTCTGCGTCCCGCTCCAAGTCGTCTCCACCCCCGCCGACACCAACCTCGGCAATCTCGGCTCCATTGGAAAGATGAGCCACAAGGGGTTGAATAGAAACAACTTTCGACCCCCGAACAACCGAGCAGAAGTTTCCTCTCTCACAGCTATGAAGCCGAACGTGCTCACCCCGCGTGAGACAACCTGGATGAGGTGTATTGCCACATATGTAGCCAGCCAGTGCAGGTGCCTCGGGGCATAGATGGATGGACGAACTGAAGCGATCGTTCGAGGCTTTGCCAGTCAATGACGAGAAGACGCGCATCTTGTAGTCGTCCACATGGATCCTGGATCTCAGGGCCTTGGACAAGGCAATCCAGACTTGCTCGTATCCGTAGGTCCATGCTTGGATGTGGAAGATGGTGTCATCAGGGTACAAGGCGACCTTGCGCAACAGCTCCGCAATCCCATTCGCTTTCGTTTGGAACGGAACGTCCTGGATGAAGGAGGTGTCGAGATAGATTTTGTCAAGCGTCTTGATGCCGCAGGTATACTCAACGACTGCTGGGTTTCTGGCGACGGCGTTGACAAACCAAGGTTCGCTTCGGATGTCGCCCGTGTAGATGATGGCGTGGTGGGTGTCCTCGATCAGGAACATCACGGAGCCGGGGCAGTGGTTCGCATCAAGCAGAGTGACTTGAATGCATCTTCCCGGAGCAAGCTCGAGAGTGGTTGGAGTATCCAGGGGTAAAGGTTTGAGCAGATTTTTGAGATGCTTGTACGTCTGCACGCGAGCCTCCAGAATACCCTTGGCGTAGTTGATGCGACAGGGATAACGTTCGAGACGGAGGAGCATCTCCCGCGTGGCTGCGGAGCAGTAGACAAACGGAGACCGGAGGCTTTCCAGCCCTGCAAGGTGGTCGCTGTGGATATGGCTCAAGAAGCACGCGAGCGGCGGTTGGTGGCCGGCATGTTTCCGGAAGAAGTCGACTGCAACACGATTAGCAACGGCACGTTGAGGGGGGAGAGGCGCATCGGCATGAGACGCAGCAGGCGAACGTGAAGTTATCACGCGGACCTTCGGGTCACAGAAACGGCACTTTTTTCGTCGGCAAGGACTTACTGCGAATGTCAGGAAACTCTGCGACAAGACCATTGAAAGTGGACATCGTGAGGAGCTGTCATTTTTTGATGCGAGGTGAAATCGGAGCCGAACCAATGATTTGGTTGCTGAGGTTGAAGTTGAGAGACGACGTCGCGTGAGTGAGTGGTCGCGTGAAGGAAGGAGCGACACCAAATGAGAAAGGAGAAGGCGCCTCCGAGACAAATTTGTCGCCCGCCTGCCAGATGGGATCAGCTGGCTATAGATGTCCGGGTATTACATAATGCACCTCATCCGGTGATGCACGGTGCACAGTGCTGCCCTGGAGGCTCCGTATCCCCGGGTCCCGCTTTAACGGCCCGGGTTCCGGACCCAGCAGCCCGGAGCGTGCTCTTTCCCGAGGTGCGAAGTAACAACGCCAGAAAGCAGAAGGTAAATTCCCAGCCTTAAACCAATGATTCAAATCAGATCGCGGGATATAGATGATCTTAATAAGATGTCCGTGTCACAAGAAGCTATCATATCGAGGGAACAAGGAATCCAAAAACAGACGGTGATTCAAATTAGACGTGAGACGGCGAGGATGTCAAATAACTCAGAAAGCAGACATTTGCAGAGCGCCTCACTTGATTGACCACTGGCTTGATCATTCGTCATTTGATTGAGGTGGAAAATTGAATGGAGAAAGAGGAATAAATACAGTGATTGATGATAGCAATACTTGTAATCTGATGAATGGCATGTGAATCAATTCACTAGGCTGTCCCTCGACTATGCCACAACAGATACTACCTACGGTTTAAACTACTTTGCTGATTTCTTGAGCAAAGTCTCATCATCTTGGAGACCAGCTTTGTTACATGTCTTAAAGCTGTTGATCCACGGTCCTCAGATCCGAGGGTGTTTGGCCCGCGGTTTCGCGCTGTCGTTTCTCTTCCACCGTCAAGTCACTCCTGGCTGACCCAATCCTAATAGTAGAGAAAAGACAAAGAGCAGCACTTGCTGCGCCTAATCCAACCCAAAATGCCGACTTATAGCTGAGTCTGAGTCCAGAGTCGCTTGTCTGGTGGACAGCTATGTCCGCCATGCCCAACCAGAAGCTGATACCAAGGAACAGAAGGCTGTTGATGAGAGCTCCGGCAAGCCCTTGATGATGTTGAGGTAGAGATGTTGTTATATACACATTACTGACAGTGAAAGCAATGTCGATACCGATTGTGGCACAGACCATTGACGGAAAGACGTACGCCCAGTAGCCCGGGTTCTCAGGCATAATGGCAAAGAGTAGAACAGACACGACACTTCCACAACCCGAAAGAATCAAAAGAAGCCTTCCGGGCAGCAAATGAAGAGTGAAGCCTCCCACGAGCCCGATTGTCGCTCCTCCGACAGCCAGGGGAACATACCAGGCAGTTGCAAGTAGCGGTGATACATGAAGAACCAGCTCCATGTAAAAGCTGGTGTAAAAGAGGAAAAGACCGAAAGTCCCATATGTCAACCATAGAGCCAACATCAAAGTCTTGATATACTTCGCCGAAAATAGATCTGGTGGAAGAAGCGGACTTGATGCGACGCATTTTTCGATATAAATGCCTCCCGCGAGCAAGAGAACACCAACGACGAGAGTGACCAAGATCTGAGGGCTCTTCCATCCATCTGGGGCCTGAGAACTGTCCGTAAGGGCGTAGATGATGAGGGCAAGACCTGGCACAATCGTTCCGGTACCTAGCCAATCCATCTGTACCTCATGTTTATTGCCGAAGTCTTTCGGAATGGAAAGGAAAGAAACGGCACTTAGAACAGCCAATATCATGGAGCCGACCCAGAAGTACCACCTCCAAGACAAGTATTGCGCGGTCAGGCCGCCGATGAATATGCCGAAGAAGAATCCGATGGGGGCGAATGAACCATACAGCGCGAAGACGAGATTCTTGCGAGGTCCGGGCCGATAGATCTTGCCAAGCATCATCATGCCTGCCGGAAGAACTGCAGAAATTCCCAAACCTGCCATAGCACGACATGCTATGAGCATAACGTAATTATGGCTGAATCCGGACAACAGCGTCCAAAGGAAGAACCATACGAGACCAATATTGAAAGTCACATAACCTCCGAACTTTTCGCTTATTCGACCGAACGGGAGGAGGCAGGCGCCGGTGACGAGAGAGAAAACGCTCGATGGCCAAGTCTGGGATTTGCTAGGGATATTGAGATCGGAAGCAAGCTGGGGAAGGATGATGTGAAAGCCGCCGACGAGATATTCCTGCATTATTGGAGTCAGCTAAAAAACAGCCGTAGCTGGGCTTGTTCATCATTGGATGTAAAATTACCCCCATTAGCATGAGTCCAAGCAGCGAGGAACAGAAGCCGACCTCGGACATCCAGGACCCAAACACTGCCGGGCGCTGTCGGCCTAGAGCTTCGACATCTATCTCTGTAGGGGAAGGGAGGTCCTCTGGGTCCCTTGTCTCAGTTGCTCGACTTTCTTGCGGCGTCATGTTGTACTGCCGATGACCCCCGTGGAGATCGATAGATCTATTGTCGAATATCTATCGTCGATCGAGGCGTGTAAAAAGTTTTCGTGATTGCTTTGTGAGATGGAAAGAATGTTGTAATGGATGCGGATGAGTCTTCGACTGAAGGAGAGGTCCGGGGCCTCGACCTTCATATACTGCGCCCAACTAACTACCTTGACCTTTTTTCTGGAAAATCCCAGTCTGGCATACTGGTTCGAGTTAGAAATAACATTTCATCACGCGAGAGGGGACGAGAAACGAGTGGATCGCCATTTCACAGACAATGACTGGTCGAGCTGTGTGCAACACGTTTGCAATTTCGCCGGAGTTTGTCGTGAAAAGTCCATTTCTGGCGCAATTCATATCCTTTTGCGGTTAGTCGGAAAGGGGATCTAGAAGAAACGCTCCGGAAGCAACTCAGAATCCTGATAAGTGCAGTCGGAAGAGTCGTCACCTTCTTCAACCTAGGACCCGGGGCTCAGACGCAACCCGCTCTGTCTGAATCAAGAACATGCTCGGATCGTCTTGGTGCTCGTGCAGAGGACATGCTGCTTCTACGCTAAACCATTTGAGGCTCGTCGGTGCGCTGCATTGCTTCCCGTCTCCACGTCATTCCCATTTCGTCCATCAAGTGCGCCGCCCTTCAACTCGGTCTCGCAGTTGAGAACATTTGCGCGGTGAGCCCCTGATTCCAACATACTAATGCCGATTATCAAAAGGAAAGTGACCAAGCCCGAATATGCGGCCCATCACTCGTTCGAGAAACGGTTGCGCGAATTGCAAGAGGCGCAAACGGAAGTGTGACGAAGTCCGCCCCGAGTGTGGCCCTTGCATCCAACGCGGCCTCGAATGTGAAGGGTACACTAAGCCCCTCCGGTGGGTGAACGATACCACCATCATTCATCCCGTCGGAGAAACAGAGACTTTGCGGCTTACGGATGGGGATTTGGACACTGTTAGCAATGTCAACACCTCTGCTTCATCATCCTATATCGTCATCAACGACCAACCACAGAGCCGTAGGTTGGACGACAACCAGCCTCTTCCATCACGTTTGGACGAAAATGGCATCGATATACACGACAACTTGTTCGAAGCATGTAAGCTTTCCGTCTTTTTGAACTTCTCAAGCTGCAGCCTGACGAACGCGCAGTTTTGAAATCTGGCCTTGGCAAGCTCTATAATTCAGAGACACAGTCTTGGATCAGGCCAATCTTCGAGGATATGGCATCACAAAGCAAGTCTCTCAGAATAATAGGCGCCGCTATTCAGGGCCATATTGATGATGGGTGCGATGATCTGTCTGTTCCATCCATGGAACGTCTTGACCTCGCCCTAAGAACCTTCCGCGCCGAGCTTGCCAGCCAACATGATGATATCAGGGCATCTACTGCGTTTGCCGGGTTAATGATATGCTCTTTATGTGTAAGTTGAAGTATTCGCCAAAGATCAACTGACCTGAAAATTCATGTGCTGATGAGCATAGCTCTTGCTAGCACGTCCTTTTACGATGTATGTCCAGCTCATGGCAAATCTATACAACTTGGACGCCAAAATGCACTTGTTGGAGCCAGGGCCCGGGCGCGACCTTCCAACGCTTCATATGTTAGAGTCCATGTGCGTTATGGACTTGCCGTTGTATGCAGTCGGCCGTGCAAGTCCATCAATCGGGCTTTGGAAGCGCTTCAGGAAGACTCAAGATGACTGGCCCGGGGGTAGAATTGGCGGAGTTGAGGTTGGTATAGGAATGCCCCGATCTCTTATTGACATACTAGCCGATATCCCCGATGGTCCTCAAGCAAGCGTCGAGTCGAGACTCTGGATTTGGCCCGGTGAGATTGGCGAGTTTATTCAGTGTCACTTGTGGGACTGTTGGAGATTCGCGGGTATTCTCGAAATTCGTAGAAGAAAGCGGCTTCAGGACGGACACGCTCAGGAGGAGACTCAGTTTGCGCCAAACACGGGCGTGATAATGTGCCGGCTGATCTCTGCTATGGACGCCATCCACAAGCATATCCGATTTGAACTTGACCGCGAAAAGTACTCGCTGATTCAGAACGGGATGGTGTTTCCTGTTACAGCGGCCAGCCTGGAGTTTCGAGAGCTGGCCTCACACCCTGAATGGAAGACCACACTAGAAGGTTTCCGTGAACATTTGTCCAAGCGAGATCGGTTCAACTTTCTGAAGCTCATTTTTGAGCTGCTTGACGAGGCACAGGCTTCGGGTGAAGCCATCTTCGACATAAATGAAGCAGCACGCAAAAGAGGGGTTGAAGTCGTCTTGTTTTAGAAACATTGTACACTAAATAGTCCAAGATGTTAAATTGCGCCTCATGGCATCAAGCAAGTTAACCAAACAGGTGCTTATCAAGATCAGGCGTGGTGTCACTTTTGTTGTGATGGAGAAGTGGGCAACGTTGTACCACAGACACATCGTGACCCATCAAGCCCCAGTTGGGCGGACGCGTATGGGGCTCTTCGCCTCTCCGACAACACAGACAGGATGAGGCCTCCTCAGTAAAATAAGAGTAAGGCAAAATCAAGCGAGACAAGAACTTGGGGTGATCAACGACAGGGACCAACTCGGTAGCGACCGAGCGGCATTCCGAGCTTTTGGTTTTGGTCCTGTCGCGAAAGGTGGAAATAAAACTTGCTACTCACAAAACCTGACATCGACCAGGTAGCAGTTGCAGTTGGCAATGATGCTGCCAAGTAAGAATTTGTGACAGCACTCCGTCGGCTCGGCGTCGGCTGAAGTAGCTTGCGCCGGTAGCTAGGTTCGTCAAAGACCTAGTGACAGCACTAATTGCCGACATATTTACAGGGGCCCGTAGGCCCCGGAAAGCACAGCATCCGGACGCAAAGCAACGTCGAACGACTGCGCAAGTCAAGAGTCGCATTTCGCCGTGCGAAAAGGAACGGTGTCAAGTTTGCTACCTATGTGGCTGGATTTGACGCGTCGAGGGGGCCAACACAGGCTTGGCTGTGCGGGAGACAGCATGATCAGCGAGAGAGGGGCTCGCGGCTCGACATGGCCGGTCTCGTGCTGGCGGCGGAAACGACATTTCGGTTCGACTATCAGACTGTTGGACTTCTTGGCTGGGCTGTGTGTGTAAGAGATGGTCGCGTCCTGCTCAGGACCACGCCGTTCTTCTTGCGCGAGCGAAACATAGCGTCATTATATGGAAACAGAAAACGAAGAAAGGACGGCAAGAGGAAACGAGTTTCTATGGCCAAGAAACAAATGCTACGAGGTTTCGCGTTCTGATACATGGCCCAGTCAGTCATTCACTCAGTCAGTCAAAGCGCCGCGTCGGCACTATACCATGTACACTACGGATACCTTACCGCGCGGGAGCAAGAGTCCATGAGTCCAACAGGAGTTCATGAAGGCCGATGGCGGCGATGGGAGGCGCGAACCGAAGACAAACACGGTGAGCCGGGTGGAGATACCCCGCTTGAGGTGATTGCGAGCAGGATTTCGCGAATCAAGGGCGACAGGGAAAGATCAAGCGAGGTCGTATCAACCGCACACGTGCGCCGTCTGACCTTCCATTTGAAGCTCCTGATGTGCCGCCAACACTGCAGAAGAATGACTTTTTCTCTGCGTCTGTCAAATAGCATTCGAAACCCCTCTTTCGCCTGACTCTTGGCCTGTCGCCGGCGCCAGGCCCTGAAGCTTCGCTCTTCACCACCTCGCTCATCCGAACCGAGTTTGTCAGCGGTGTCAGAACGGCTAAACCTTCCCCCTTTTCCCAACGCCCGTCTGATCCTGCCATCATCTCGCGTAATCTTTGCCAGAAAATCCCTCGTCTGCGCTACTTAGTAGACTGCGCTCACAAATTTTGCCAATCTCCGGCTCGTCTTGCTTTTCTCACTCGCGTCCACCTTCCCCTCCCTTGGAGCTCTTGGCATCTTCCACATCCCGCTGCTTATGATCATCGTTCTGAGCTCCTTGGAATCCTCTCTTAAACTGCCAAGACTGCATCATGTGCTGTTCGTTGGTCTCTGAGGCTGACCTAGACTGCCACCGGCGGGCCTTCACTCCACACACACCGCAGAATGCCTGCTGGTTTAAGCTTGTCGAGAGCTGCTCGGGCCCCATCCCTGGATACCCGAGCTTATCAGATCGCATCAGAGGCTATCATTTCGTCAATATAATGTCCGTTGAATTGTGGCAGTGCTGAGCCAGCTCGGGACCTTTGACCTTTTGCGTTTGCCGCTCTGCTGGACAAGTGGAGAGCTATGTCTCTTCCGGTTGACAAGATGATGTTGTATGGCCAGTCTGGGAGAAGCTGCAGGAGGGAGCCCGGAGAAAGCTGCCCTCTCTGCAGAGGCTCAGAAAGATTCATATTGCTTGGCCGCCGCTTCTTCGGCACGCCTTGCTCCAGCTCGACAACACTTTCTCATTTCCACCAGCCCATACATGACTCCAGTAGCTCATGATGGCTGACAACTTTCTCAGCCCCAATCCAAACCCCACACATCCGGACTCCCGTCCGCGGGCCGTCAGCGATGCCGATACCATCACCCCCGACGGGACCAATCCTTTCTTGACCCCGTCCGGCACAACTGCTGCTCCCAGTGCCGCCCCAAGCTTCTTTCTTGAGGATCCAGACTCGGCTCTTCACCCAGACCCCGGAACCGAGCACGACTTTCGCGTCGACAACAACCCTTTCGCCTTCTCTCCTGGCCAGCTGAACAAGCTCTTCAATCCCAAGTCCCTGTCGGCATTCCGAGCTCTTGGCGGTCTTCAGGGAATCGCGCGGGGCGTCCAGACCGACGTACGCAGCGGTCTCAGTGTTGACGAGACCGGCGTAAAGTCTGCAGTCTCGTTCAGCGAAGCGGTCGACTTCGATTCCAAACCCGCGACGCCAACACAGAGGCACGTGGCCACGTCTTCAACACCATTCGCCGATCGCACGCGCGTCTACGGTCGCAATGTCCTCCCACCAAAGAAGGGCAAGTCTATCTGGAGGCTCATGTACATTGAGCTCAGCGAGAAGGTCATCATTCTTCTGACCGTCGCTGGAATCATCTCCCTGGCACTGGGTTTATACGAGACTCTGGGCGTCGAAAGGCCCGCGGGCTCGCCGGCATCGGTCGACTGGTATGCCAATTCCATTCGATCGCGCCACTACAGGCTGACAGTCACTTAGGGTCGAGGGCGTAGCCATTTGCGCCGCAGTAATCATCGTCGTCGTCGTTGGTTCCCACAACAACTGGCAGAAGGAACAGGCATTCGTGCGACTGAACACCAAGAAGGATGATCGCCAGGTCAAGGTCATTCGGTCAGGCCGATCTCTCATGATCAATGTCAATGAGATCCTCGTTGGAGAGGTTCTCCACCTCGAGCCGGGAGACATGGTGCCTGCTGATGGTATCCTGATTGAAGGCCAGGACTTGAAATGCGACGAATCTTCGGCAACTGGTGAATCCGATGTTCTCAAGAAGACGGCTGGTGACCAAGTCATGAAGCTCCTCAACAGCAAGCACAGCAACCTCGATGACCTCGACCCTTTTATTATTTCTGGCGCCAAGGTGCTTGAGGGTAGGTTGCTTCGGATCAGCAGTTGCGGAACTGTGCTGACTGGGCTCTAGGCATGGGCACGTACGTATGCACTTCAGTCGGAGTGCACAGCAGCTTCGGCAAGATCATGATGTCTGTTCGCTACGATGTTGAAGCCACCCCTCTGCAGAAGAAGCTGGAAGGTCTTGCGGTTGCCATCGCTAAGTTGGGTGGAGGCGCATCCGCCCTGATGTTCTTCATTCTTCTTTTCAGATTCCTCGCGACTTTGCCAGAGGATCACCGATCTCCAGCAGACAAAGCGTCTACTTTCATGGACCTACTTGTCGTCGCAATTGCTATCATCGCAGTCGCAGTGCCCGAAGGATTGCCGCTGGCCGTCACCCTCGCCCTTGCTTTTGCGACCACTAAGCTCCTGAAGGAGAACAACCTCGTCCGAGTCCTACGCGCCTGCGAGACCATGGGAAACGCGACTACTATTTGCTCAGACAAGACGGGAACACTGGTGAGATTCGCAATAAATCCAAAAACCCTGGGGTGTGCACTTACTGACTTGGGCATAGACAACGAACAAGATGACAGTGGTAGCCGGAACGTTCTCGACGACGAGCTTCACAGCTCTTGCACAATCCGATAACGAAAAGTCCACCGACGGCACCGTTCCTGCTTCTACATGGGCCTCATCTGTACCGACAGCAACCAAAGAACTGATTGTGCAATCAGTTGCTGTCAACTCGACTGCGTTCGAAGGCCAAGAAGAAGGCCAGGCGACTTTCATCGGATCCAAGACCGAAACAGCTCTGTTGTCTCTGGCCAAGGACTATCTGGGCCTGCAATCGCTGGCGGAGGCTCGCGCCAACGAACATGTCGTACAGATGTTGCCGTTTGATTCGCGCAGGAAATGCATGGCCGCCGTGATCAAGCTTCGCGACTCCAACAAAGGCTACCGTCTCTTGGTCAAGGGAGCTTCCGAGATCCTGCTTGGATATTGCTCTTCTCAGGCTAACTTGGAAACCTTGGACGAGGAGCCCCTCGATTCGACTCAGCGACAAGCCCTACAGAACACCATCAACCAGTATGCCAGTCGATCATTGAGGACCATTGGCCTTGTCTACAAAGACTATCCGCAATGGCCACCTGCTGGAATGCCTTCAGAGGACGGTCATGTCAAGATGGACTCTCTGTTGGCCCTTTCAGATCTCTCCTTTCTTGGAGTTGTTGGAATCCAGGACCCCGTTCGACCAGGTGTGCCTGACGCAGTCCGCAAGGCCCAACATGCTGGCGTGACTGTTCGTATGGTCACGGGCGACAATGTCATTACGGCACAGGCCATCGCAACGGAGTGCGGCATCTACACGGGCGGCGACGGCGTGATCATGGAGGGACCCGTTTTTCGCAAGCTGTCTGAGGATGACATGAATGCTATCCTCCCGAAGCTTCAGGTCTTGGCTCGTTCATCCCCAGAGGACAAACGAATTCTCGTCACTAGATTGAAGGCCCTCGGAGAGACGGTAGCTGTGACTGGAGATGGCACGAACGACGCCCCAGCTTTGAAGGCTGCTGACGTCGGATTTTCCATGGGTATTTCCGGAACTGAAGTCGCCAAGGAGGCATCGGCCATTGTTTTGATGGATGATAACTTCACATCCATCGTGACGGCTCTCAAATGGGGCCGTGCAGTCAACGACGCCGTGCAAAAGTTCCTCCAGGTGAGAAAATCTTGCTTCAGACATTATTGAGGGACACTCGACTTGACCAGATTGACTAACCTCCACCGTCGCACAGTTTCAAATCACTGTCAACATCACGGCAGTTCTGCTTGCCTTCATCACGGCCATGTACGACGACCACATGGAGCCTGTGCTTAAAGCCGTTCAGCTGCTTTGGGTCAATCTCATTATGGACACCTTCGCTGCCTTGGCGCTTGCAACCGATCCTCCGACCGAGAAGATTCTTGATCGGCCCCCTCAACCCAAGAGTGCCCCTCTGATCACCATCAACGTGAGTGACCCCTGCGTGGGTATATGAGCATGCACTAACAACCAGTGCCACAGATGTGGAAGATGATTATCGGTCAAGCAATTTTTCAGCTTGTTATCACCATCACGCTGTATTTTGCTGGCCCGGAGATTCTCAACTACGATCGCAACAGCGAGGACGAGATGCTGCAACTCGATACGATCATTTTCAACACTTTCGTATGGATGCAAATTTTCAACGAATTCAACAACCGTCGTCTGGATAACAAGTTCAACGTCCTGGAAGGTGTTCATCGCAACCAGTTCTTCATCTTCATCAACCTATTGATGGTTGGTCTGCAGGTGGGCATCGTGTTCGTCGGTGGCCGTGTGTTTGAGATCAAGGAGGGAGGCCTCAATGGAAGCCAGTGGGCTATCTGTCTTGTTGTCGCCTTCATGTCTATGCCTTGGGGCGTTGTCGTACGTATTTTCCCCGATATATGGTTCGAGAAGGCAGCCAAGTTCGTTGGGAGGCCCTTCGTCATCGTCTACAGAATTCTGGGGAAGGGCTTCTCAGCAATCGGAAGGCTCTTCAGGAGGAAGCCTAAGGCAAAGGATACTGAGAGCACCGACATACCTGCAACTGTGGTGGTCGCTCCGCCAGAAGAGAAAGGGCTGTAAAGGGGACGGAGAGACGGTGACAAATTGGAAAGGAGAGTGTCATGTTTGCTCATGATTACATCTTTCTGGCACAAGATGCGAGGGGTTATTCGAGTTCAGACCGCAACAAGGTGTGGTCCACAGGGTTGCGATTCTAACGTCAATCTGAAGTGATGATCTGGATATGGGTTACAAAAAAAGGGGCGTGTGTACACTAGGAAATACCACCTGTCGTTACTTCAAGTTATGTTAACCATTAAAAATTATAATATTATGGCAGTCTACATCTAGTAACTTCGCCGACGACCGTTCCGCTAGAACTGCTGTCAAAACAGCTCAGCATTCAGTGATAGAACCTCCACAGCCAGGTTGAAGCGAAAGTCGTAGTGTACTCCCCAGAATCTCCGCCAGGTACCGCTGACGGTATTCAAAGTTTTTCGGGCCCTTCTGCTTGATGGTTTCGTTTGCGATTTCGATCATAGTTGGATGCATCTCTTTTGGCGTTTCCAACAGACGCTTTGAATCTATCGTAACTTCTGTTGTTCCTTGGTTGACCAAAGCGGCAGCGATAGCCGCACTTTTCATGAGAGATAGACAGAAATGTTCCAGGAGATCATTGGCCTCAAGGTACGCCGTGACAGCCTCTAGAGATGTTGCGTCGGCCACCACCTCCTCAAGTGGCCGAGATTGGCCTCGGATTTCTCGCCAAGTCAACTCTGCTACCTCGATTTCGTGGGTAATTGCATCTTCGGTCAGGTGCACAGAGACGCTGGCGGATGGTCTGTCGTAGGCCACATTGCGACGGAGCCACGAGTTGTAAAACATGGACGATAGAATAACTGGGATGAGCACGACGTAGCCTTCCCATCTCGTCGCTGTGACCATTGACGCAGCACCGCCAATGACGCTACTCACAGCACTGACCGAGGTATAGATGTGAACATTGCGTGTCCGTCGTTGAATGACCTTGTCGGCTCGACCGTTTTGGAGGCGAGGCGACTGGGCCGCGAGTCTGCGGTGCTGGCAAGCTCTGCGAAAGATGTAGGCCGACCAACCAGAGCTAATCAGGCCATATAGAGCGATTGGGGCATTCCCGAGGTAACCCGATAAAATGTTGCTCGCAAACCACACTTGGCGATTCGCTCCTCCAATAGCCATGTACGTTCCGATACTGATGAGGAATGCACCGAATCCACTGCATATGTCTAGGCCGAACCGATTTGCGATTTCGCTTCCAAGTTCTCGGAAATTCGTGTCAAGAAGGACGTCGACGTCCAGCGTCGGCTGGCTTCTTTGGAGACGTTCTAACCTTTCTGCTTTCAACGCGGCCCTCTCATTACGGAGGAAGCATACGTTCTCCCAACTCAAAAGAGTGTCTTTGAGGGCCAAGATGGATACGACCAACGCCAAAGTGCCGCCCAAGGCCATGAAGACGATAGCATATATAGGCACAGGAATCTCGTTCCAGACATTCGCTGCGAAGTCTCCAGCATTTGCAAGCTCGAGAAGACCCATGGTGCTGAGTAGAGTGTTGCGCAGTCGCGAAGACTCTCGAGGGACCCATCGACGGCGGTGCTTCGTCAAGTCTGCCTGTTTTGGAGCAAAAATAGGGGGACTCGGGACAGGTAGTGTGGCATCGGTTGCAGCCTCGGATTGCTTCTCGGTTCCTCTAGATGCATCTGGCCTGACTGGCTCCTGCTCTTCAAGTCTGATCGTGACACTTGAGTCGCCAAGTGAGGCGATATCGGGGGTTGCTGATTCCATCGCGTCTATTGCGTCGAATTGTCTGGCGGGTGCGTGGAGCAAAATCAACGATTTCGGGACTGATCGTCACAGGACTTGCAGCAGATATGGGGAAAAAAGAGAAAGAAGGACTTGTATCTGAAGAAGAGAAAGACAGAATAAACGCAATGGCCGGTGGAGGTGGGAAAGGGGCTAGAGTGGGTATCGTGACGCTTCACATCTCGAATGTCAGGCGAAGGTAAGAACAACCAAAAGCCCCGTGAGCCTCCGGACGACGGCCACGGGGGAGCTGCCATCAAATACTTGGTCATGCCCAGACGCTCGGCCCGAAATAATGGACCTCCTAGTGCCGCGCAACCCAAACGACGATCGGAGTTCCAGGGCCGGCAAGGTTCAAGCCATCACGGATATCGGCACGGGAGGCATTATTGGGATCACCCTAAAAATAGGCGCCATAGGGCTGGATCGGTCCACCCCAAGCCCACACAGCTTCAAATCCGTCAAGACCGAATCTCGGGACTCCGGGGTAAGGACTGAGCGAATTGAAAAAGAGAAAAACGTTTCACCCTACAAGATGCAGGGGGTTACGGAATCCGCGGGGAAAATTGAGTCCTTTCAAAGCGCGCCCCTTCGCGAGATAATCCAGTCGCGCAAGGCATGCCGACTATTTCATGCGTTCAAAGAAAGGTATTTTCTTATTGAGGCTCAGGCTTGTTCGCATCTGTTTTCTTATCAAGTCATAATCTTATAATTTACGCTCCTGGGTTTCAGAGATATGGTAAGTTTGTCTGCCCGCAGCACATTTCTCACAAGGTGTACCGGAACTCCTTGTTCAAACGATCCGTCATATCGCTGAACTCCACGTCCTTGAGATGGCCAATCTGCCCGGTCCGCACAAGCTTGTCGCGGCGCCTGTTTTCCCAAACGTAGTAAAAGCGTAGCATCAGGGTGAAGACCATTGCTAAGCCGCAAGTCACAATAATTGCGGTTTTGGCGGGAATGTAATCAGGTGCAGACTCGGCGGTAAATGTCAACGGCCCGATAATGTTTCCCACGCAAAAGCAGATCAGAAGAGTGGCGTTCATCGTAACCTATGCCATAGAGTCAGTGCATGGTAAGGTACTTGAAAAACGAGAGCGCTGACCTTTTTCGTATGACCAGCATAGTTCGCGCCTACGAGTGAATACAGCAATGGCAAGGAAGCGCCAATGCAGTTTGTCATATAGTTACCAATCAGTTTTCCGGCTTTGTTGTCGGCGGGCAAGAACGCCATCAGGGATGCTCCGATGACACCGGGAATCAAGAGGCAAATGATGTTCAGAGCACGTTGATTGTATCGCCCAGCAATGTTGGTTGCAGCCAAGATCGAGACGATACTCACGGCACCGGACGGGATAGATAGAAGTGCTGTCTCCTTAGACGTGTATCCGAAGCCTTTGATGATTGTTGCTTGGAATGAAGACACAGCCCCGTTGGGCACGTTCGAAGTGATTGTGATCATTGCAAGTAGGTATGTCTGAGGATCAGCAAAACACTCGATGAATTGCGGCCACTTGAACTGCTTGTTTTCGACACCCGTCTGGTTGGCTCTTAGGCGCTCAATAGCCCAGACCTTTTCCTCGGCAGACAGGAACTTGGCGCTCATCGGGTTGTCTGGGAGCACAACAATAACAGTGATACCGACGGCAACAGTGACCAGGCCGCATATCAGGAACATAATTTGCCAAGAAGTGAAACTGGATCCTTCGTAATGTTGGAAGCCGAAGGAGATGAGAGAGCCGACTATGACGCCGCCGCCGGTGCCAAGGTACCATATTCCCATGCGAGGAGGCTGTTCCTGGCGTTTATACCACTGTGTTCGTTAGCAATGCCAACCGCAGAATATGCGAAGACGATCTTACCATGGTTGTGATTACAATCAAAGAAGGTGCAACTGCACTCTCAAAAACGCCGAGGAGAACTCTTGTAACAACAAGTCCAGCCCAGTTGTGGCACGCCGACGTGACTGCCAGCACCATTCCCCAGAGGCAAACCATGACGCCAATGTACTTTGCCGTTGGGTAGTGTTGCATTCCCCAGGCATGAGGAAATTCGAATGCAAGGTAGCTGACGTAGAAGATCATGGCGAGCTGCGAGTATTGATCGCCAGAAATGCCGGTGTCCTTTTGCAGCCCCATAACATTGGCATAGTTGATCAGGGTCTTGTCGAGATACTGGAGGATGTAGCATCCAAACATGAGTGGGACGATCCGCCAGTCAATCTTTCGTTTGAGCCGCCGCTCGTCCTCATCCGTCATGGGGTTGACATCACCGCATTGTCGGAGGAATTCGAGAGCTGCGTCAGCGTTCGACACATCTTTGACCTCACCCACGATTGTCTCGGGCTGGGCTTCGCGTGAGCTCGCTGACTTTTCGATGTCGACCTTCTCGTTCGCGTCCATACTGAAACTTGCACCAAAAAGGGGGTGCGATTGTTACAACGTAGTTGAATGGGGCAGACATGGTTTTGAAGCTTAAAGGTCGTCCTCAAACCGAGCCAAACATCATTATAAAGCAACCCCGCCTTGATAACACTTGCTCCATGACGTTCTTCATTCCTGAGATTGGCGCTGGCCATGTGCTTCTGCAGAAGGCAACCCCATAGATAAGTTGAGCGATCGGCGAGGAGATTTGGTCCGGACCAATGGGAAGGCCAAGCAGCGTTGACCATACTGCTGCAGGAAGGTGACTGGGACTGGGGTCGGCATTTGTTATCTACACCTGCGGCAAAGAATAACCCGAAGATATCGGCTATCAGAGCACACCTTAATGGGACGATGATACGTCGTCTCTTTCTGATAAAAATCTCGTCGTTCGGCGTCGGCATTCGGTCGGCGGTCGGAAAGCCATCAAAACCAACCTTGTAATTCCATTTTATGAATAGGAGGTAAATAAACAAGCCATGTAGATGGCTAAAAATTACATTATTCATTTAAGACCTTATGTCTATCTAAGGTGAATCATACTTCAGGTAATCGCCAGACGTTGTGTCGTGCGTGATGTTTGTTTGCACAACCCGGCCATTCTTCAAGCTGCCACTCTCGGCGATACCACCGACAGCAGTAGTACCATTCTGTCGGTGCAGTTTATTCTCACCAGCGATGACAGTGAAGTTAGCAAGAGAGATCTCGTAACCTTGCTTGATCCTGGTGGTCGGGATTCCGAAGAAAGAGGCGTTGACGGCATTGTAATCAATGCTAAGCTCGTAGTATCCTCTGTAGAAGAGATCCTGCCATTGCAGCTCGCGGTTGGCGTTCGTGAGCCACGTAGAGCCGACGTTCGCGTTTGCCAAGGAGATGTTCTGGCCCGCGGGGCACGGCGAGCTGACTGCGGATCCTGCAAACTCCACACCGACCGATCCCGAACCAGTGTTCTGGTCATACTCGTGCTCGCCGAGCCAGACAAGGTCTGACACCCACGAGGCGTGCGAGTCACCGGCGAGAAAGATGTTGTTGCTTACATTCTGCTCGTAGAGGACTTCGAAGGTGCGGTTGCGGTTAGCCTGATATCCGTCCCATTGATCGGTGTTGAATGGGTTCTCCGCTCCAAAAGACAGGCTCTCGTTCATCCGGCTGAAGATGATCTGGTTGCCAATGACGCGCCACTGTGCACCACGAGTGGAGCTGTCACGAAGAGTGCGATAGAACCAAGTTTCCTGGCGAGGTCCCATCAGGGAGCGACTTGCTTCATTCTTAATGGCGTTGACGTAGTCAGTGTTCCAATAGACATCGGTGATCTTGGCATATTTGTCAGAAGATGATTCAAAGAAGCTGGATAACTACCAAGGGGGTTGTGGTATGCTTACAGCTCGGTCATATTGTCGTGTGTCGAGCATGATCAGATCAAAGAGGTTGCCGAAGCTGAAGTCTCTCCAGATCCGGAGGTTGTCGTCCATATCAACTTGGCGAATTGGCACTGCGCAGAATTAGTCGATGCTCACGTCATGCTCGGTCAGGTAGACTGTGACTTACTCCACTCAAAATAGGCACGAACAGCGTTCATCTTGCGCTGGTCAACTGAGACGCCCCCATCCATGATGAATGACTCTTCAGTGTTGTTGAGCTCTGAAGCCCCGTCTCTCCACGTGTTGTCGGAGACCTCTGCGTCCAGTTAGCCTAGCTTAGTGACATCAATACGGCTACACTGACCATGGTCATCCCAGACTGGAATCCACGGGAATTGCTGGTGGCTGGCAAGCAGGTCCAGATCCGTTCGGTAGGTTGCCAAGCGCTTTCGGTAATCGTATAGGCTTTCGAGAAGTCAACAGGTCAGGTTTCAAAGGTGATAATAGCTTAAGCGAGCACTAACGTGTAGATCTGGCGGTCAGGAAGCGGGATACGGCCCAGAGAGTTGCCCCAGCCGTACTCGCCATTACCGTATTCATAGATGTAGTCACCCAAGTGAACAACATAATCGACTGAGTCTTTTCTCGCTGGGTTTCCATACGCATTGAAGAACCCAAAGGCTGCATTATCGTTAGTTTTCCGACATTGCGTGACGCCGGATGAGAAAACTCACGGAAGTTGCTGCAAGAGTACACGGCCAGTCTCACCGGCGAATCGACCTTTGCATCCTTGGAAGGAATCGTCTTGGTACGACCGATAGGGGAAGTATTGTTGGAGTTGCAAACGGAGAACTGATAGTCTTGGAAGTGTTAGAAGACGACAGACAGGCACGTTGAACAGATGAGGCATGGACATACAATAGACAGTGTACGATGCCAATTTCTTGGCCTCTACCTTGACGGTGAAGTCAACATCGGAGCTTGTGTATGCTGTGCCGGAGTCCACGACCGAGTTAAGCTTTTCGTCCGTTGCAATCTTCCAGTCGACACAAACTGGAGAGTCGCTCTTCTGCACATAGTTGTCGGTACTATGGTCATAGAGAGGGACGTAACCAGAAACGGTTACGTTGCTTTTGTCGTTATCCATATTAGGAGCGACGCGTGTCCAAAGAATGACACTGTCATCGTGGGGATCACCTGATGCAACACCGTGGGTGAAGTTGAGCTTCGCCGGATCCCACGGAGAATTCGCATACGTGCGCTTTGCCACCTTTCTGATAGAGATGCCAAGGGATGCATGGTGCTTGGACGGCGAGAGATAGTTCAAGTTTCCAGTGAAGGCGGCCGATGCCGTGATGGCAAGGGCAAGAGCACTGACCGCAGATTGAAGCATGATGGCGAGATGGACAATCCGCAACAGACCAGAAGAAACGAGCGAAAGCTGCTGCTACCAGCAATGACCGTCGATCGGGTGCCCTGATGGCTCTCGCCTTTATGAAGAACCCAACAGCGTGGAGTTCTGCATCTCGAGCTGGGACTAGTTTCCGGAGCTTCCAGTCAATCGGGATATGGGAGCTCACTGCCTGCACGCCTTGAAGATGAGCAAGCTCAAGCTCGTGGGTAATCATGTGGCAGGTGATTGGGCAATTGCACTCTGAACAGACGACAACCCAATAGTCTCGCGTTCGATGACGACTTTGCTCAAGGATTATGGTTGTAGCCACCGTGATGGACCTCTCAAATCGGGGTCTGCGCCGGGAGGGAATGACAGCATATCGACTAGGCACGGAGATTGCTGCATGGGACGAATAGGATGCGAAAAGAAGCTTGTATGCTTGTACGCTGATCATCGGCACGTGTCGCCGGTCGCCTTGGTAATTGGACGGGCTTGGCAGGGTGGGGGTTGCGGACCGGTTCATCGGCATGCCATCTTCAGCGGGGTTCCTTGGAGCCGCGGTTGGAATTGTCCGACGTTGCCCATACTCAGACTTATCGAAAGATCATCAACTCTTCTGGTTCATCTTGATAATTGATCTGCATATCAGGAACGCGACGACCATTGGCAGCTAGAATACTTCCATCGCGCGTTCTGGTTTTGTGAGGTGGGAAAGCCACAACGAATAGGGATTATAAAGAAAGGCGGTGATGGGACGGACATCAACAATCGCATTTGTTATCTCATCACGTATTATAATCTTCATAAGCAACTTCCATCTCTAGCAACCTCAGCTGTTCCTCTTCGTCTTCGTCGAGCACCGGAATGATGACACCCGTCGGAACGATTTCCATTTCATCCCATACGCTGTCATTTCCGTTAACGACAATTGTGTCGCTTCCGTCACAAGATATCTGCTTTCCGGTGTCGTTGGCATCGTCCATTACTTGACATGTAACCCATGCGCTTCGATGCGCTAGCCACGGAGCCTGGTACAGCGGCCCATCATGCGATCTCTCCCAGTCTCCAGCGAAGAGTTTCAGCTCGACTAGCTCTTCGCCCACCTTTCGTTTGCGTAGGAGTTCAAAAAGCTCCATTCCAGTCGTTTTAGTTAGCAACGGACGCGCCATGTTGTCAATGTCGTCACCCTCGTCGCAAGACCACTGACTTCTCCTAGGCCACGTCGAGCTTTCGCGTTGTCTTCGCTCCTCACTGGCCAGCTCCAAGTATATTGTGAGACGTTTCAGGCGAGGATAGTGAGCAGCCACAGATTCCAGTTGTTCAATAGGCCAAGCGCCATTTCGGTTGAGATCGATGGTCAAATCCTGTAGATTTGGCGCCAAGTCACCAAGAGAGGCAAGCTCCTCTGCCGTGAGAACCTGCCGTCGGTGGTACGAGCTCTCAGGCTCACGAAGCTCGAGATAGGTGAGTGAATGTGCATGGTGTCTCACAGCTTCAAGCACAAACCCGCTCTGTCTACAGCCGCAGCCAGAAATCCACGAAAGACGCTCCAACGAATCGCGTGGTAGCCCGAGGACGAATTCTCGAACATGATTAACTCCTCGAATTGTCAAGGACTTCAAGGACTTGAGAAGTGGGGGCAGCCGAAGGGTAACGAGAGGTTGACCCCTGATATCTCTCAACGCAAGCTCTCGGATATGGGAAAAGTCCATTCCGTCAATCCACAGATCAAGATTCGTCTTCAGCTTTTGTTCGTCGGGAAGGTCGCGCCATTTGTAATATTTAGTTGCTGAGTCGGACATGTACCACCAGAAGTAGTTGACAATACCATCCGGAATCCAACTATGTGGATAATAAGGAAATAGCTTCGCAGGTGGCTGGACGCGCTTCCACTCTTGGAAGCCAAAGTCGTAGCCGTCAAGTTGAAGAGACTCAAGTTTGAATGGATAGTGAGAGCCAGTAGGGAATTTAAACGGGAAATTGTACCTGTCAGGATGGTCGGAACAGCCAAGCAGAGTGACGCGAAGTTTGATGCTCTTGAGCGTGGTGCTGCTGGACAGAAAGTCATGGACTTGTTGCATTGTGCGAAGAGGAGAGCGTCGTGGTGGAAAAGTATCACGAGTCGTTTCCAACCCGCCTGGTATCGTGGTATCAATCTCTGACACGTTGTCTTGGGACACGTCCGAAGCCATGGTTGAGGTCAAGAAACAGAAATAGATGCTGGAGGCTATTGTAACGGAACTAATTACTGGGTGCATGATTTTTTGGCAGTTGAATGTCCTGGCCTTCTTGAAGTATTTTCTGGCCGATGCTATAAGTTACTGCCTAATGAAGCTGACGAGTTTCAGAGCAAGGTTACGAGGGAATCAATTGTCAAGTATCCGTATGCTTGTCCGGAGATGTTTGTTACGGTCTACGTCATTTCTAGGCACCAACGGCGGTTGGGGGAATGCGATTGGCCCATGGGCAAACAAGCCTCAGCAGCTTACGAGCCTCGTGAATAGCGCTTGCAATGAGATTTTGGCGCCCGGTAAGAGATGGTATTTGCGAGCGTACATGATGCTTCGGTAAATCATTCAAGTTGTCAACAAAATGCTGCGTATCACGTCCCACACGCGATGCATCTCAAATGGATGGCCAGGCCTGCCATTTTAGGGCTGACAAGTCAGAAAGGAGACCAATCGGAGATCATTCCGGTCATTTGGAGCGACGGGAAAAACACCACCGAGCTCTGATATAAGGATACTTGCCAAGCCCGCTACGCGTCGATTCATTTTGAACACTGATTGGACATGGTCTGTCGCAGACCAATTGGAAATTGGCTCCCACGGACTATGTGGACCACAGAATCTTGGCACGCCCGTCGATTCCACCGAGATGTACGTATCCGGTATTTGTAAGGAACTAAGGTGAGATATGTTACGTGCCGGTTCTTGGCTGGGGCAAGAGCAACTGAAAATACCGCAGCCTACATCTCAGGCAGAGAGGCCGCCATCCCTTGCCTCAGGCAGAAAGGTAGTGACGCAGGTGCCTTATGAGAAACAATAGTCCCTCAGTCAGTGTGCACCGTTTTCCTGCAACCTGAATTTCTCGCGACCTCATACATCACGCTCCAATTAGTGCAGCTTGCAGTCATATCCAACCTCCCCTGAACTCTACTGCTCACCGCCATACAATATGTGGAAGCCGAAGCTGAATTTCATATCCCTACACTGTAAGTGATTTGAGGGTGGCCAAACCACCATTTCCCGTTCGACAATGTGTTTGTGACCCCTGAGCTGAGAATTATGTGTGTGATCTTCAGACACCTGGATTCTGTTTTGCACTCTGTTATCGTTTCCCGTGCTGTACCCTGCAGGAAATCTAGCAGCCATAGATGCCTTTTTCTTCGGTGCCAGTGGTTCGACCGAATCCGGCCTCAATACGTAAGTTCCTAGCCAAGTGATTTGATCGGTACCTCTTCAATCTCCACGCATCTCATGCTCATGATGTTATCTTAGAATCGACGTCAAGGACCTGAAGACTTACCAGCAAGTCTACATCTATGTGATTCCCATGATTACCAATCTCATGTTCATCAACATCGTGGTTGTCGTAGCGCGTCTCTACTGGTTCCAGCAGCGACTGAAGAATATTGGTAAGGACTGAATCCATTCTTCCCGACGCAGTCATTGTGACTTACGAAAACTGACGCTGTACCCATAGCCACCGAGAGGACCCTGAGTCGTTCTTGCGATGATCTGGAAGCGGGTGCTACTGACAAGGATGCCCAAGTGAACGACCGTGGACGCTCTTCAGATGAGACCCATGTGCAGCAGCATGGAACCCAAACCGGCCAGACAACGTCAATGAAAGATGGAATCGTGGACACGGAGTTTGGCCATGTTCGCAGAGCGACGACCATTACCTTTGAAGACAATCTCCCCAACCGTGGCCAATCCAGTGCCGACAACGCAGTCCTCCACGTCCCAGGACCTCGAGACCGCGATGACGGTAGGTGTCTGGTCAGGTCGATCTTCCGTGGGAACCGGGCTAACCTTTAACACGCACAGGCCAATCCATGATTGAAGTTCGCCGAGATACAGAAAGCATTGATGGTAAGCCCTCGGTTCTGTCAAAGTCATGCAAATATCCAAGCCAATGGCTCACCGTATTAGACGTCGATGCCATCCGTCCCGTTGAGCCAGTCACAACCGGTCTGTCTCGGCGGAGACCTCACAACATTGAAGGTCCGGCAATGCGCGCCGCTCGCTCAATGGAGAAAGTAGCCTCATCTCTTTTGGTGCTTGGTCACTCAAAGTCCTTCGACCGTGAATCGCGCCGTTCCGATTTGTCCACGCGGCCACGCACAGCAGACCTCCCGTATCTATCTCGCCAGGTCACGGTCGGCCGCAATTCTCAGTTCTTCCACCTCACCGAGCGAGACCGTGAGCTACTTGGCGGTGTCGAGTATAGAAGCTTAAAGCTTCTGCTGAAGATTGTTTCTAGTATACGCCTGCATAACCCCCAACAACACCGAAAACAGATTTGGCTGATTTAGCGGCAGGTTACTTTGTCGGGCTTCACCTCTTTGGAGTCATCTGCCTCTTGCCTTGGATTCTCCACGCCCCCCAAAAGTACAAATCGTGGCTTTCGGAGAACGGACAAGGTCAAGTGTGGTGGGCTTTCTACTCCGCCCAGACGATGGTTGACAATCTCGGTTTCACCCTGACACCAGACTCGATGTCGACATTCAAAGACGCCACTTGGCCCATGCTCGCCATGACTTTCCTCGCCTTTGCGGGCAATACGATATATCCAGTGCTGTTGCGAGTTGTCATCTGGGTCATGTCAAAGGTCGTGAACAAGAAGTCGGCCACCAGGGAACACCTCCAGTTTCTGCTCGACCATCCCCGCCGATGTTACACTTTACTCTTTCCGAGCCGGCCTACATGGATTTTGTTCGGAATTGTCTTCTTGCTGAACTTCATCGACGTTTTGCTGATTATCGTTCTGGATCTCGACAACCCTGCCGTCAATGACCTGGCAGTGGGACCTCGGATCCTATCAGCTCTGTTCCAAGCTGCGTCAGCGCGTCACACTGGCACTTCAACACTGAACCTGTCTCTTGTCAACCCGGCCGTACAGTTCAGCTTGCTGTGTATGATGTATATCGCCATCTTCCCCATAGCCATCAGCATCAGGGCATCGAACACCTACGAGGAAAGAGCTCTTGGTGTTTATGAAGGTGACAGCCATCTGGATGAAAACAACGGGGCCTCGTACGTCATGACCCACGTTCGCAACCAGCTGAGCTTTGATCTCTGGTACATATTTCTCGGTACATTTTGCATATGTATCGCCGAATCGCAGCGAATCATGGATCTCAATGAACCAGTACGTATACGATTCTTTGACACCACCGATAGCTGGTTCTGGTGCTGATACCCGATTACAGGCGTTCTCGGTCTTCCCGGTCTTTTTCGAAGTAGTCAGCGCATAGCAAGTAACCCACTCCCCCCTAAATGTTTTGTATCGCTCACTTTACCCGTAGTGGCAACGTTGGGTTGTCCCTTGGGCACCCTTCGGTCATGACATCACTCTCTGGCGAGTTTACAACTTTCAGCAAGCTGGTGGTTTGTGCCATGATGATCCGCGGTCGACACCGGGGACTACCATATGCACTCGACAAGGCCATCATGCTTCCTAACGAAGGCCAACTCCGACAAGAACACGAGGCTGAACTTATTGAAAACAAAGCTCAGGTAAATGCGTCAGCCCTTAACCAGCCCTCAGCGGAAGACGCTCCAGCAAAGCGGCACCTGCAGTAATGCTATCATTAGTCGGACTTGCTCTGGTGGAAGCACTTGCATCCTTCCGAAACATACATCTCTTGGGGCCAGGATCGAGGCGTCGTAGTAGATAGAAAGTTGATAATTCAAGAGTTGTCTGAAGTCTTCCATGAGCGCTGTCGGTGACTTCTGTCAAGGTCTCCAAGCTAAAGCCTTAGTGTACTGCACATGGTGCGTACGCTGCGTGATTTGCTTGGCAACTTGAAAAGCAGTCTTCCTATAGATAAAACTTCAACCAGGCAGCACGAGACGAGTTGATATTTACTATGTGAGCAGGAATTCAGGAGATTTCAAATCAACCCAGCCAAGATTTGGTTCCGATTGTTTCCATCCTAACCGATCTTGCACAAGTTTTGAGTATGTCTTGACGTCCTCAATCGGATAGCTGAGAAATGGAATTTCCTGGACACAGTCTGTTAGCGCGGCAAGCCTCTCACGAACACTGAGGCAGTTTGGGAGCTGGCTTACCTCTTGACGATGGACGCCACTGCACATGAACATGATGTGTACGGTGCGACACCCGCTTGACAAAGAATATTCCCCGGCGCCGTGATACAGACTTCCTAGCATGATGAATGCCTCCCCGGCTCTCAGCTCGGCATTCTCAACTCCCTTAGTTCCATCTGGCCCAAAGTCTGGCCTCTCATCACCCCAGAGGTGAGAGCCAGGAATGATGCGGGTTGCACCATTCGCCTCAGTTGTGTCGCATCCTGGAACAAAGAGACCTAGGAGCATGTCTCGACCCTTGGAATACTCTTCTGCCTTGACATGTCTGACATGGTGATTTTTATCATCGCGGTGAAGCTTTTGAGATTTGCATCCAGGCTGCGAAGACATTGTGATAGATATTGACAGAAGAGGATCGGATCGCTGAACTTTAGGCTCATTGCCATACCAAATCGTAGTCTCGAGGCCGATAAAGTGGTCGGCAAGGCTCTGTACAAAATGTTTCGATAAGTAACAGAAACCACAAGGCTCTAGAAGACGATTGTTTGACGATGGTTTCTAGTATACCTGAAAAAGAGCATCGGAGAAGAACTCTTCCCGCACTGTCTGGCTTCGACCTATTAATCTGGTGCATGTTGCAGTCCCCCCATTTAAAGCGCCAACTGTGCTGCCCGATTGAGCGAGGGAGGCCTCGAGATACGACTGCACTTCTGCGTTCGCTGCCTTAATCGACGTCAAGTTGGTAAAGTCTTTGATGACGACACATCCATCCCGTTCAATGGCATCGATGAAAGATTGCAAGCCGGCGTCTCGTGACACTCGCTGAACCATCCTGATGTTTAGCAATAGTGAGTACCAGCTGGACCTCGTGGCTTGATCGTTCAATTGGAGTCAGACAATGTGGCGGAAGAAGATGAAGAATTCCGAAAGATGAGTTTCGAACGGTGAGATTGACGTTATATGGGCTGAAATACTATTGCCGTGGGTTTCCAGAAACGAAAGAGGCAGGTTTGAGAGGCCAAAAATGGGTCTGATAAGCGAATACAAGGGACCTCAGAATGTCAAATTGACCACGGCCGCCGGAGATAAGTCAAGGACTACCTATCTGACTTGGATCAACAATCCGAAATGCGCGACAGCGGATAGGTCCCCTAAAGGTGCATCATACCATGCATCAAAGTGGCCGGGTCTCAGCGCAATCAATAATTAGTAGAATTCGCACAATCTTCCGGATCAGAGGACTACAAGCGTCATCACTGTCATCAGAGGTCACTCACACGAAGCAATAGGGATCACGCTGACGCCTGACCCCTCATGCCAAGCAGCGGATCAGCTGAAATGCCGAAGTTCATCATTTGAGACAGTGACGCTGCGGGATTAGCTAATCCTTGCATCTGGACTTAAGAACAGATCTTGGAATCAGGCGCCCTTGGCTGACTGCAAATTGCGAGACGCAAATGCGAGAAAGAAATGGCCAGAACATCTCCACCCTCGATGGGCGAGGCGACCCGGGTTGAAGAGGTGGCAGATGGCTTCTTCAAAATTTCATTGACCGAGCAAAACAAGGCAAATCTGTTCGCAGATGCATTGGATCGACTGGCCCGCACCCGCGAAGAGGCTGAGATTACGCTGCGTAACCTCCAGGCTTGGGCACCCGACGTGGCCAACTCATTCTCACAACGAACTTCAAGCACCATACTCCAAACGCCCTTTCGAGTGATTTGCTCGAAGCTGCCAGCGGTTTCAAACGAGACTTCAGTTGGAACAGCGACGGAACCCACTGTCCAGGATACGCACCCGTTCGACGACAGCTTCATCCTCAGGCAATATCTCGCCATCAGCTACAGCTGGCATAACTCGGAATGGCCTCCAACACTCCACTCGGCGCCGGCTCGTGACAGCATCTGGCCCATTGGCACGCGTTTCGCAGAAGCCATTGTATCTGAGCGTGGGCATGTGCAAGAAGGGATATGGATGGACCAGATCTGCATCGACCAAGAAAACAACAGCGAGAAGCAGCTTGCGATCGCGTGTATGGATGTCGTCTACAGGACATGTAGGAAGCTGGTGGTGCTTCTTGAAGATGTTGAGCTTACAGAAGATGAAGCTGATTTATGCCGAAAGTTATGCCGAAAGTATGAGACCGAGGCCTATCAACTTAATCATAGGTCAGAGGATGCCTCAGAAGCCAGTTTGCTCGTATCGCTATACGACAAAGTTGCGGCCGCTCGATGGTGGCAGCGATCCTGGTGCTTTCACGAATTCGTCGTTGGCGAGCCATGGAGTGACAAGAGGCACCAGGTTGTCCACAATACTGTGTTTATCGTTGGTCTCGGCGAGAAAAATACTCTGAAGCTGGAATGGACGATCTTGCATGCCATCTTGGCAACAGTTACTCTTCAATTAGGCCACCGAACCGACCACAGCCAGTATATCAATCCAATCCTCGCCGGCTTTTCAAACCGCACTTCTCCCCTTATGGAAAGCCGCCACCCTCGACCCGGGTCTCTGGTTTCTAGCTTCATGGCCCGGTTCAATGCCGTGTGCCAGACAGCATGCACAATGCCTGGCGACAGACTTTCTGTGTGCATCAACCTGATTGGAATTGGTCTGGCATATTTCCGGCAGCATGAGCCCACCGAGGACGAGGTTTACTACCTTGCCGTACTATTGTCACTGGCGGCAGGAGAAAGGGTCGTTTTATCATTCGTCAATTCGGTTCCGCTTAAGGTTTCGGGGAAGCTGTCATGGATGACTAGATCCATAGCGGCGGCTGACACAACATTGGACAAATTTGCTCTCGGAAAAATCAGAGGCATCCACAATATTTGCGCAGATCGATTGGAACTCGACATGATCTTCTTTACCGGCTCGTTTACCGGGTGCACTGAAGAAGAAATCAACGCAACATATAGGATCTTCCCGGGCGCCATCAAGAGTACCCCGCCTCCTCTCAAAACAGAAGCCATGCGAATGCCAGTTTTCCGTACCGATGAGGACATGGAAATGCAACGCCGTCAATTCTTGGCCTCGATACTAGCGGGCGGGACGGGTCTTGCAAAACGTATCTGGTCCCAGCTTCAAGGCGAAGTGATCGGTTGGAAGTATAACACAGGGATCTTTGCGGACTTCACGACCAATGACGACCTCCGAATACCCTCTGAAGAGTTTCAAAGGGCTCTGCAAGAGAGGCCGGGAAACCAGGAAGAACCCTTCCCCGCCGAAGCAGCTCTCGGCCTCATAACATGGATCACAGACCCGCGGTCTATTTACTGGACGTCTGCACCTATAGCTCGAATCAAATCTTCAATGGAAGGTGACGTTGCGATTCTCAGCCAATTTTTGTTGACGCAGAACTTCAGTGCAGTCAGCTCTGATAGCCAGATGCAAGTTGCTGTTCCAACCGATCTGCTAGGTGGAGATTGCGGGTGGTCTCGGGCATGGATTTTGATGCCATCGGCTGGCGGGAACGAAGATAAGCAATGGAGGGTCGTGGCTAAGGCACTTTTGCTTGGCGAGACGGACCTCGGCGAGGAGGCAAGTAGGGAGACAGCTGAAGGAGCCAGCTTAGCCGTCTCAGCTCGACCAAGACAATTTGTGTTAGGATAATAGCAGTGCATCCAATGTGCGCGTCGCAACTGCAATAGCTCCACGAACACCTAAGCGAGAACATACACTTATTTTAGATCACTGACGCAGTGTTCCTCGAAGAGTACTTAATTGTCCGTCGAAAGGTTCCAGAGCCGTTGAGTCGAGAGGCGGTTTTGACGAAGCAGCATCAGCTGTTATATCCATGATGGCGGCGTCAGTAGTCAATATTTCCATTCAACCAACTTGTGATTGAAAGAAAGTTCAAACAGCAGAGCAGCCCAGGGTAATGGGGTCAACAGCTCAGCTTCGTATTGTAGATTGCTTGAGCACAGACCATCATCAAGAAGGCGCGCTAATATAAGCTTGTTCCCTCATTGAGTTATGCTTAGCTTGCCGCAAGACAAGATACGTGAACCAAGCCACGAATCCTGCGACCGACGGGCTTCGATGATGTGGATACGGGGCGCAGTGGAATGAAAGAGACTAAGCAAACGGCGCAGTACATAGCGACACGTCATCCCCGTATGTGCCGGCTGCTGACAACCTCCTTTTCAACCTCCTTTCAATTCCATCACCTAGGTATCTAGACCTACACTGAGCTTGTCAACAACCTTCGATTGAAGTGTTTCCCACCAACGCACGGCATTTCGAACGTGTACATTCCAGCCCTGTATTGTTCCGTTACCCATAGGTCATCCGCCTATTTCATGGGTTCTTTGGTTAATCAGCAGCTTGGACACCGTCGTTCACTATGATCCCTGACAAGAGAATCCGTGAAAGCACGTCCAAAGTCCGAACTGGATGCATCACCTGTAAAGCCCGCCGAGTTAAATGCGACGAAGGAAAGCCGATCTGTCGACGTTGCGCCATTGGAAACCGGAAATGCGACTACAGCACAACAAGCGCAGCACCACCACGCCGAAACGTGATCACGGTGTATCTGCCCCCCGCGCAGAAACAACCAGTCTTCGTGGCAAGTAACAGCGGCCTTGATTTCTTCCACAGGAACCTTGCCGCAACTCTAGATGGACAATTCGACTCTGAGTTCTGGAGCAAGCTTGTCTTGCAGCTTTCGCATTCCGAACCTTCAATTCGACACGCGGTATCGGCCATCAGTCTCATCTATCGTGACGTCGAATCGTCTTTGCAGCATCCCGCAGGCTTCGTCAATGCCAACCCCGAGGCACGAAAAGAATGGAGCTTTGCAATAAAGTCCTTGTCAGCGCGGATTGAGACAAACCCGAAGTCTCCTCTGGTCCCTCTGGTCTGCTGTCTTCTGTTCACGTGCATTGAGTTTCTCAGGGGCAATGCCGAATCCTCCATGCTTCACATTCACAGCGGGTTCAGCATTCTGGGGCCTCTCCGTAGCAGGCGTGGCGTATCCCAAGACTCTGCGACAAGAGTCTCGGCTCAAGATTATGACGACATCGAAAGTTACATTGTTCCAATGTTCTCACGTCTCAGCGTACTGTGCTGTCTCGCTGGTAGAATAACCCCAGCGGTACACGCATATGCGGCCGAAGAAGACTCTCCACATAGAGACCTCGATAATGCCAGACGAAGATTGTTTGATATCTCTGATACCTGTATCCGATTCATTCGCGAGGTCGGTCCCAAAGCGGACTCGTTTGAGATTGGCATCGACGACCTTATCGAGCAGGCGAAACTTCAGTCAAGGCTAAGCACATGGCACGATCGCTTGGACGACCTACTTCAACGGATGCAGGCTGCTGGAAAACCGATCAATCAGAACGCGATCAACACCCTTTTAGTAAACTACAAGGCTATCTACATCTGGACACGAGTCTGCACGACGTCTCAAGAAACTGCCACGGACTCTTACCAAACCGACTTCGAACAGCTTGTACATCACGCAGAACAAATCATCAAGCCAGCAGAGGGGATGGCAACACCGCAACTTCTATCTTTCGACGTACAACTCCTAGCGCCCCTCTTCTACGCTGCGCTGAAATGCCGTCATGCAGGAATCCGAAGACGAGCTTTGGAATTGCTACGGCTGGCCCCTCGACGGGAAGGTCTATGGAACGCTCATCACGCATACCTTACAGCTAAAAGAGTGATTGAGCTGGAAGAAGAGCATCTGGACAGACACGGGTTGCCAGACGAGACTTCGAGACTCCATGGCTTACCGCTCCCCGATGACGAGTCCCGGATTTACAACGTATGTGAGCTGCCTTTTGACTTTCGGAAGTTCGATCAAGCCATCGTGCCCAGTCCGACCTACCCAGGCACACTTGAAGCCATATTCCAGACCAAGCCATGGGGCCTGTTTGGGGAGTTTCAGACAATCACGGAATACATCAGGCTGTAATACTGTAATACGAGGAACACCTGTTGATTGTTGCCATAGTCAAGTGGCAGGTGGATCGTCGACAAGTTACGTCTTAATTTCCGTGGTTGAAACTGCTCTTAAAGTACAATCTAGTCTATCGCTCGACAAATATCCGAAAACAATGACAAAAACAATCGAATTCTAGAACCCATAATCACACAACCGCTCGTAGCTAACGAGTCTCAAGCAGGATGCTTCTGTATGTCTTCCATAGATGAGCCGCTCGCGGTAAAGGCAGCCCCTCTGGACTTCTTGACCGACCAGGTCGCACTGCTCCACTTGCCACCAAACGCGATCCCCGGGCTCAGCACCGTCATTCCAAGAACCGCGAGGATGATCATCGGTCCCTCCAAGATCATGAACGATACTTCGTCGTTGGCGATGGGTCCGTTGAAGCCTTGCTGGAGCTCCGCAACACGATAGACCGAACGGATAAAGACCAGAGCAACAGCCGCACCGAGCGCATATTGAAACCAGACAAACTTCTTTGTGCGTCTCAACTCGATGAAGCGTGCATCCTTGACGTCCTCATGTGTTCTGCGGAGTCGCAGTACGAATTCAAGCCACAGTAGCATGAAGACGAGGAGCGACACGACTTGAAAGACGACTCCTGCCACCATGATGCCCCTTCCTGTCTCGCTTCCAGAGTGATCATCAGCGGTGGCTGCCATTCCACCGCCGGCTCCCTGTAAAAGTAGCGAAATGAAGTCGCTCGTCATGAATGTTATCGCGTAGGTGCGCGGGCTGAAGCGAGAAATTTGCTGGCCGTGGACGATGATTATGCGGGAGAGGCAGAGGTAGAGGGCGCCAGCCAGGAAGGCGGGAGCGATTGTTAGAGGGACTAGATAACTACAGAAATTGTTAGAAAAGCTGTTTTCAATGCCGGGTGTAGGGGAAGGAAGGCTTGCATGATAAAGTTATTGAAGTCGAATGGATTATCATGCAGCATGATTCTGCCTGCGTAACCGACAACCTCGAGGATGAGGCCGCAGACCATGCCGACCATGAACCCCCAAGTCTTGTACCGAATGCCAAGTCCGATCTGCGCGATAAGAAGCAGACCAAAGATGGCGGCGTAGACAGCATTGCCAGGAAGTGTTGGAAGGTATTCAATTTGAGCGCAGCTAAGGGGACATGTCTCCACGGTGCAGTTGGCATTGCTTAGAAGAGGGCAAATGTCTGACATCTTGGCTGTGAGTTGAAGTTTCCAAATAGAACAAAAGGACTAAGAATGGAGGCAGTCGTGGGCGTACGAGATTGCACGAGTGATGAGATGGTCTAGGCTGATCATCATGGAGCGCTTCTGCTGTATATAAGCACGTTTACATTCCCCTGACTTCCCGTGGCCTGTATTTTGAATCTCGAGATATCATTCCTTCGCGGCCAGTGACCTGTGTCCGAAAAGGGTTAGACAGTTACGAGATCCCCCTGCAACACCCGCGGTTAGGCTGAATGTCGACATCCGCATTTCATGATTGGCTCATTCGCATCTGACCCTCCAGATGCGAGATTGTGAAGCAATGAAGCCACGAGGCTTAGGAGCCCGAGCAGTAAGCAGGCGGGCAGGTAAGCCTCAAGCCCCTACGCCATCGCTGTGTTGTCTAGCTAGGAGTGGTCAAGCTTGCTGGGGCAACAGCGTATGATTGGCTCACTGCCGAGCTCTCGTACACATCTAACCGGAAATGATCTAGCAGCTGTCTGACCCGGAATAGTCTCGTAGCTGTCTAACTCGAAACGAAAACATGGCTTTTCGAAATCCGCTCCGGAATGTTGACGGATGACCGGCGGTTGATAATAGGTTGAACTGCGTGAACATGGCGGTGGCGGTGTAACGGACACGGGGTGCCTCGGGCGGCCGTCGGCACGGTAATCAAGGTGAAAATCCCGGTTTTGGTGGAACGATTACGGTGGAAGGTACGTATAATTCAGGAGACGTCGACAGCGGGCCGTCCTGCTGAAACAGTTGAGAAATGCGTGAGAAAGTTGAGGGTACCAATGGATTAGCTGGCCGCAACAGAGCAACGGCTGGGAGTATTCATGATTATTGTCGTTGGCTCAAAAGATCGGGCCTGTATTAAAAATAACACGGACAGACTCATAGGGGCTGTGGAGTGACACCAGCAGATTAGGGAGGATACCTATCAAGAGAGCGGTAAATCTACAAATTATCAGTGACATGGGCTATGTACTTCCGGTCATGGAAACAGCTTACCGTTGGTCATCCTTCTACGTGTGGGCTGACGCGTCTCTTACAGAGCTGAAAGTTAAACAGAACATAATCATTGCAGAAAGGACGCGTATGGTCTTGGTACGGCTGCCCCATTGCGTTTTGGGCTTTGCTGTAATCTTCAGCCACAATTTCCTCCGTCCTCATAAAGTGAGTGTGTGTGTGTGTGATCGAGGTAAACATTGTTGAATTCTTCAGTTTCCTTTGGCGTCTCCAATGATTTGGGAGTTTCTGCAACACAAACGCATCGAGAAATATACGCTTGGGCCTTGATCTCTCACTCCGCCCAGAAAGCTTCCCATTGTCGCCGTAGTTGGCAAAAGTTGGGGGAAGGAATCGAATTGGTCGTGTGCCAATAACAGTGAGAAGCCACCGGGTGTTGGCGGCGGATAAGAAATACAGAAATCGCCTCTTGGTAATTTATTGGCCAAAATCAGCCCGCATACCAGCACAAGTCCATCCCATTCATCATTGAATCGAAGAGAGCATCCACCTCACGATCTGAGAATGATGCCGCTACTGGCGTCTCAGATAGAACCTCGTCATCTGTGGCCGAGTCACCGAGAACGACGGCAAATAAACCCGAGAGAAGCGATTTCTGATCCAAGGCAAGATGGACTAAAAGGTCTGCGCTTGCGAGGTCAAATATTTGCATTGCCAGAGACACCAACCGGAAGAGCAGCGAAGAGGCCGTCTGTCGCCGAGGAAACGTTACCATGTCCGCGTTGTTATAGCATAAGGCCAAAATCTTTAGGTTTTCGTCGATGATTCCGTTCTTATAGCACAAGACGAGAAACATGGTTGCGAAGCTGTACGAGATCCACGTCGAGTCTACCGAGTATTTGATGCGGTTGATAGCTTCCATGTCAGGAGTGTATCTACCCCTGGGCAATGAATCGATGCCTTTGTAGCATCCCCACGGTTGGTGTTTGGACTGCTCGGCAAGTGCGAAAATAGTCAAAGCCGCCGTGTGCAGACTAACCTCCAGCGCCTGAAGAACGTGGATGGATATCTGACCCTGGCCTTCTGACGGCCGCAACAGCGGCGATAGACATGCGCTATTGATGGAAAGACGATAGGATCGTAGCGTCGTAAACGGCATCTGGTAGTGCTGAATTTGGTCGCTGATGATGGGATTCCAGTCCGTCTCCCACGTGTCCAGCTCCAGATTGACCTGTCGCAAGCAGTCGGCATCTAGAGAGCGCGCGTTAGGGCTCCCACTTCTCCTTGCAGCTCGTTTGAGAATGGACACAAGCTCGCACGTCGCCGAGCTCCTCGTGTCGTCAGGATGCGCCGCGTTGCCGTTTGACCTAAAGCGGCCAGCAACGGCGACCACCGGATCCGGATTCAACGTTGCCGGAAGGCCGCTTGAAAGCGTCAAGGCGGCATCGCAGGTAATAAGATTGATCCAAACACGGAGTCGACCGACATCTTCCAATGTCGGGGTTTCATCACTGTCAGACTTGAAAGGGAGCACTGCATCTTGGTGTAATCCGAGAAATAAGGCATACCGAATGGCCAGACCCAGCATGCTCCATGCCGAGATGGCATTGTACCTGATAGACCGATCTGAACTGCCTATGTTGTCGATGGGCATCCATTGTATATACAGCAGTATTGCACGGATGTGGTCAAGATTTACGTCGGCCAAGTTTGGTTTCAATAAGAGACGGCTCATGGAGTGGTCTAGAAGCGAGATGAGAGCCATGTAACGACGTTGCGCCTCGGCTGTGGCCGTCCTAGTGAAGCGATATCCGATACAACAGACGGAGATGAACAGCGTTGGGCAGGCCCGCCGAGTGGTGGCCGCGGAAGTCTGGGTTTGCGAGCAGAGGACAGGTGCCCATCTATGACAGTGATTGAAGAAGGTATCAAAGGTTTCTTGGGCTTGGTCCATCGTCATGACGCCACAGATTATCGGGTCCAACGCCTCGTTCACCATGCTCACATCGTGAACGTCCTGGCGCAAGTGGCGAAGCATGGACATGGGTGTGCCGAAGTCCACCGTGCCGTGGGCATCGCTTCGGCGCCCCGGGCTAGGATCCTGGAATATCACGGGGCCACCGGCGTGTATCTCATCGTTGTGGATCTTTGCTCGCTTGGAAACGGGGGATGTCGCTGACACGCTGGTCTCCTCGTGGCTTCTCCTCCTGCCGCGAATCGAAGGCGGCGGATTTGCGATGTGTAGCCCGTCAGCACTCGAATCTGGGGTCTCCCCCACATGAGTGACTGGAGCTGCGGCAGCAATGAGATTGCCTACGTGGGCCTCCAGCTGGCTTATGCGGCTGGCCTGCTCATTGATTTGCTTCTGTAGACGATCAACTTTGCGGGCGCTTCGGCTGGCTGCATCCACGTCGTCGAACCCCTGTACGTTGATGGCGGTGGTGAACGAGCACTGAACGGCCGACTGAGCGCATCGCCGGCAGGGTTGTCGGCCTTGCTCATCCGATGCCGACGCCGATGCGCCGGCGCTTCTACCATCCCCAGGTCCTGAACACTTCTGCTTACGACCACGACATTGGACACAGGCTGCGACAGATAGCAGGTCAGTGGATTCCTGCGGCCAATGGAACGATAACGGTATCCGTATGCTTCACTCACCTTTCGAGGTCCGATGAGTCTTCGCCGAAGGCGGTTCGCCGGCGTATCTGTCAGTGTTGGCGTCGATCGCCCCATCGACCGGGAGCTCGTCAAAATCGGCACGTAACCGACCGTGATCCATGGCTCTTTGACCAAGTTCGTCGCCCTCGAGTCGGCTGCCGGGGAGTCTTATTACTAGAGGAGAATGCTTTCAACAGCGCTAACGGTATCAAGGTTCTTATCGCTGGTGATCGGGCCAATGCCGACAAAGCCGACCGTGATAACGGCGATAGCGACACAATGTTTCTGCGGCAGCCCAAAGTACTTGAACCACGGAGCCGGTTCATGAGGACCCGGAAGAATGAATACCTGTATTCCAAGACCTCAGTGAGGAACAACTCACCGAGAGACGACATTCGGCTCGCAGTATGACTTCTACGTCCATTTCGTCTGGCGAGACGCCCAAGGATGCGTCCAAAAGCCTCATGGACGACAACAAGAACGTCGAAATGCAGGTGGGCACCACCATTGAGGTCCCGGCGCCCTTTATGAGCGATGCCGTTCATGCTGCCGAGTATGTCGAGTATCTCCGTCTCAAAGACCACTTCACGGCCGACCCCAAGGCGCACCGGAGCATGATGCTGCGCCTTGATACACGCATATTGCCCTTCTTGTTCATGTACTACCTGCTGAACTCGATCGATCGGTCCAACGCTGGCAATGTCAAGATCTACACCTTCATGGAAGACACCAACATGACCAACACCCAATTCAACCTTGCCTTGACATGGTTCATCATCATGTATGCTGTGTTCGAAGCACCATCGAAGTGAGTATCTTCCTACCGTAAAGATGATTTCTTGTTTTATTCTTTGCATCCGGATTTGCTGACTCGTGCCATGGTGATAGCATGATGCTGCGTCGTGTTGGTCCCCGGTTCTGGCTGTCGTCGCTCGTCATCTGCTGGGGTTGCGTTACCCTTGGCGGTGCCTGGGTTAAGAGCTACAACGACTTTGTGATCTGCCGCGTGTTGCTCGGCCTTTTCGAGGCGGGAATGTATCAAGGCTGCTTCTACACCATCAGCTGCTGGTATCTGCCCAACGAGCTGCAGTCGCGCTGTGCGTGGTGGTACTCGGCAACTCTGCTCTCAGGTGCTTTTGGTGGCCTACTGGCATACGCTGTTGGCCCACTTCAGGACCATCATGGCCTCAGACAGTGGCAGTGGCTTTTCATCATCGAGGGTACGCATTGTCGTTGGCACCTATTCCATTGCGTTGAAAGATTCTTGCTGATTGGATGTTTCTCTAGGTTGTATCACCATCGTTGTCGGTAGCCTCGGCCTCCTGCTATGCGTAGATTTCCCAGAGAAATGGAGCTCCCGATGGTTTAGCGCAGACGAGATGAAGTACCTCAAGTTGCGTGTCAAGTATCGCGATGGTCCCGTGCCCCCAGACTTAACATTTCGATGGAGTGTCTTCTTCGAGGCCGTCAAGGATTGGAAGACCTACCTCGTCGCCTCCCTTCTGGCTTTTGGTGGTTCTGTGCCCACATACTCGGTCAATTACACTCTGGCAACGGTACACACCCCGGAAGAGCTGTTAATAGAAGTCATCCGCTAACATTATTTTGTCATAGATGGTGAAAAGTCTCGGCTACTCCGCTATCCAGGCCCAAGCCATGACCTCCCCGCCCTACGTGTTCGCCTTCTTTTGCGTCGTTGCCATAGCATTCTACTCCGATCGATACCAATGCCGGGCCCGGTCGTTGATCATCAGTTATACGGTTGGCACCATTGGAATCGTCATCCTGTGGCCCTCTCTACACTACTCCAATCTGTCCGGGCTGAGCTACTTTGCTCTGTTCCTTGTCATCGCTGGTTACAATATGCAGGGCCCGGCAGTCGGCTCCTGGCTCGGCACCAACGTGCGCAATCCTGCCAAGCGCGCTGCCGCCATGGGTTGGATGTCAACCTGGGGCCAGCTCGCCGGCGGTTGCATTGGTGTCAATATCTTCGTGGGCCATGAAGCCCCTACCTACACGTCTGGCTTCATCACGATCATCGTCCTCGTCGCTATTGGTGGGTATGGTGCCTGCATCACCAACTGGTACCTGCTCCGCCGCGCCAACCTTCAGAAGGACCGCATTCCTCCTGAGGAACTAGAGGGGAAATACACAGAGAAGCAGCTGGCAGAAATGGGCGAATATTCGCCGTACTTCAGATACGTTTTGTAGCGTGGAGTGATCGGCTGGTTCTTGGAAACAAATGCAAGGTGGGATAGGGCGACCTGGACAAGTGGACATGGCAGTGGTTCAAAAGCGATATCATCTATGCATGTTTTTCATTTATGAACTAGTGAGCATGCAAATCCCGGATGATTATTCAATTGAATCGAAAACCCATTGTTGAAACCAAAAAACGTATATCAAATCACGTCTCAAAGTCGCAGTAGGCCAAAGCCAATGGGAAGTAATTTGTTATACTTAATATTGATCCAATCATCATAAGAAGAACAGAAAGTTCAAGTCACATCGGCTTACCAAACAAAGGTTTGTCACAAATCCATCACAGGCCCTGTGGAATTTAGGTTCACTGACATCGGCTCAGATTAAAGACACTTCGCAACTGTTACATGACCATTCGTTGGGTTTCCAAGCTTTTGAGCTGTAACACTGTATGTCTAAATCTCAAAGTTACGCCGTTTCAGAGTATTCTGCCTCCAGTTCGATCATCTCTTTGAACTGCGACATCAACCGTTCCCCTTCCACTTCTCCCAACCTTAGCAATGGGCGTCTCGGATCCATTCCATATCCGTGCAACTTGTGCAAAACATATTCTGGGCGGGCATAAGTTAGTCATCGCCATAAAATTGCTATGGTCTTGATATCAGTCAACTACTACTTACTCATACCCCTCACACCTGCAGGCACGGCCGCCACGTCGGCGTTGGACAAGATGGATTGGATCCTCTCTGCTTCATGTTTCTCATCTTCTGTAAGACCAGCCTTATTGAGAAGTGCCCACAGCCGCATGGAGGCAGCAGGGGCAAAGTTGGGGATGCCGCTGACGGTACCATGACCGCCGCACCTCATCCATGGTGTCAAATCAGAGATGAGCCCGTCTAAGAGCAGGAAGGGATATGGCCGGCATGAGTTGATCGATGGTTCTCTATTAATGAAGGACGAGAGCCGAACCAGCTTTGCAACGCTGCCACCACAGCTGACCCAGAAAACCTTTCAGTAAGAGGTTATCAGGAAACACAGATAGTACATCTTTCACTTACGTGAGTTTTACGCCGCACAGATTGGGCGCTTGACGTATCACCGCCTCGATGACGGCTGATGACATGTCCAAACCTGCCGAGTTTGCTGGGAAGTTGTATAAGAACAGAGGAATCTGGGGAGGTGAGCGATAAACATCATAAGGGGGCGGACGAACTAACCGGTGATCCGTGGCATATGTCCACGTAATACTGAATGATCTGATCCTCATCCGCACTTAAACTGGCGGCGTAGTAGGCAGGAAGAATGACCAGCCCCGCGTCTCTAAGGATTATACATTAAGCTATGCATCTCGGTGCAAAATGAACGGCTGCTAGATACTTACGCGCCAGCATCGGCAGCTGCACGTGCGAGCCTAATAGTCTCTTTGGTGCTGGAGCCACCCACACCTGCCACGATAGGCATATCCGTCATGCCGGCATCGTCCAGCGTGCGTCTGATGAACTTGATGAGAGCCACGCGTTCCTCTGGTGACTATGGCGCGAAGTGGTTAAGATGGAGGACTCGAAAAATTTCGAACAGGCTTGGGTAGTTGTGCCTACTAAATGTACTGCTTCGCCCAACGATCCCGCGCATACAGGGTCTAGAAGAGTCAACAATGGTGTTTCGTAAGTTGAGCAATCTGGAGGTATTTTCGGTCACCTACTGATTCCTCTTTTAGCGAGGTCTTGTGCAATGCCTTATTAGCTGTATGTCACAGTAGGAGCGGTGGCAGAGGCTGGCTCACTGAGCAAATGCTTCTTGTAAGACTCGTAGTCAATCTCCTGGTCGTCGGTGAAGAAGGTTGGCAAGGGTCCGTAAGCCCCCGGTTTCAATGTTCGACCCATCGTGATGGTTGGTGTGTAGGCTGTGGAAGCAAGGCTGGCAATCTCGTATCTCAAAGAGTAATTCTTGAATACCTATGTTCGATGAACTTGAACGTCGAACCGAACTGAACTGGGCTATCTGTAAGAGAATGAGATACGGATACAGCTGCGTGAACGATGTGGATCGGTATGGACCCGCGCGGGCCGCTGGCCGATGATACCGACAGGCCTTATCAGACATCCGCTCCACGTACCTCATCGGTGCATGCGGGGGTGCGTCGGAGGATAGGCACAGATAACCTCCACTCCGAAGATAGCAATTACCAATGAAATGTCGGCACTAGCAGGGGTGTCCAGTCTGGGGGTCCTGCATCCTGGTCCCCCACCCATCACATTACGCCTATTACGCCCATCTCGCCAATAAGGCCAACGAAACATCCTGTGATTACTCGGTAGCAATACCATTGTATCTTCTACTGGGAAATGCAGGTCTTTCATGATTGGTCCATCAGTCCCAATATTTATTCCTTCAGCTAACCAATTGTCCTGTGTGTTTCAAATTGACACACTTAAGCATCACGCAGCCAATCTCAAATAATCTCTGCAAGTCCTCAGAAAGCCTACATCCACAAAGTCCAACGTGTGGGCTTCAACGTCGGGGGATACCCAGATTGTTACAATTTAGAAGACTTGGTCGTTGCCTGGACGTTCAGTCTATCCCTCCTGAATTTGCTGATTCTAAGGTAGATTGCGTTAGCTCGCACAGTTCCAGTGCAGGTCGAACGGGTAGTGGTTAACAAACTTTTCCTTGTCTGCCAGCTCAAATAAGACATCTTGTGCTCCTTTCCAAAGAACCAACTGGCCCAATGCTCTCAGATTCTCGCCGCCCTCAGTGATAGTCAGGAAGTGGTTTGCAGCAAGGGCACCCATCTTGCTCGCAAACGATACGCCGCCGTAGCAGAAGAGGAGCTCAGTCTCCGAGTAGCCTCCGGGATAGAAAAGAATCTGGCCTGCGCTAGGGTGGCTGGTATGGTTTTCGAATGCCAGGCCAAGGTCCTGGTCGCCGAGCGGCACCCAAACTGCTTCGCCGCTCCAACGTACGTGGATGACTTGTTGCCGATATGGTAGCAGGTTGCGAAACACCGCCACTGTCTTGGGAGCCGCCGACTCAAAAGTCGCCAGGAACTGGTAGGGCCCAGCCGTGATGAGAATTGTGTCTTGGGATGCCATTTTGAAAGTGGGCTGTGTCAAGCGTGCTGCCCGGCTCAGTAATTGTTGAATTAGAATAAAGAAAGACTGGGAGACTTAGGAATCAGACGCAGTTGAATGCGGACTTTGTGCTCCTGTCTGATGGGGGCTAGACACCTATCCCGCCGGCTTAGTCGGCAAGCCGATCATCGGTCCGGTCGGCAACGAAGCCGCCAAGTGGGGCTTCAACTATCGTGGCTTTAACTGTGGTGATATATTCGCCAGAGGTCTATTGCTGATAACTAGTCTGTCTGATAATTCCACGTCGTGAGATACGCATTATCAAGCTAAACTAGTCCCACCATGTCCGCTATTACGATGATTAACAGCCAACCGCGGACGTATGAGAATACATTCCCGCCTTCCGACCAACATATGGCCGGGGACCGCGGCGGGAACCATCACCCGATCCAGGACGGGCACTTGACCATCACTCCGGTTCTGCACGATGAGCAATCATCCTTTGGCGCACAAATCGACGGGATCGATTGGTCTTGCCCAATTCCAGTCGATCATATCGAAAAGGTGAATACTTCCCGTTACAATCTTCCTAACGATATGAATAGGCTTTTCTAAAATACTAAAAACGTGAATAGCTGAAGAAAATTCAAGACAAGTTCGGCGTTTTGATTTTTCGCAAAACTGGCCTGGACAACGAAAGACACATAGACTTTGCTCGTAAACTAGGCCAAGAGCTCGAGATCAACCCCTTCTTCTATGGCATTGAGAACGACCGCATAGGTGATCCACTGCTGTGGGACGTCAGCAAGTATGCGCGCTCCCCTTCGACGCGAGACTTTACATACTACTGACCAGCCATGACACAGCATCAACCTCGACGGCACGATTGTGCAGCCTCATCAGAGACGTTGGGATCACAGTCTAGGCAACGCGCTCTGGCACACGGTAAGTCAAGACGTCTTAACATGAGCTTTGTCATGGTAACAAAATGGGCATTACTTACACATCGAACAGGACTCTTCTTTCCACCAACAGAGATCAAAATACTCACTTCTTCTTTCACACGGCAACCCAGTCAAAGGCGGCTCGTGGACTCATTTTGCCGACACAGCGCGAGCTTATGCTGACCTGCCCCAATCCAAGAAAGATGAGTTGGAGGATCTGATTGTTGAGCATGACCTGTGGCACTCGCGTCGACTGGCCTCCCCACAAGCCTTTGCACAGCCTCTGGAAAATGAGCAAGCGGCTGAGAAGTCGGCATACCACCGTCTTGTTCAGGTCGGACCGGACGGGAAAAAGACACTCTATCTGGCTGCGCACGCCAAGCTTATCCTCGGACGCAGCTTCGAGGAGAGCCAAAAGCTGATTTGGGAGCTCATTGATCACTGCACCCAGCAAAAGGTAAGCCATTAGAACACTGATAAACCCTTTCTACAGAGCTACATGAAGTGCTGACCTGTACGAGTATGTCTTCAGCATGGAATGGTTGGAGGGTGGTGATATGGTGTGGTGGGATAATCGGTAAGCAATTCATTCTAGTTTATTCCTCTGTCGACCTTCACTCCATCCTACAAATACTACACACAATGGGACACGGTTTAGTTTACTAAGGCGCGACGACTGCTAGGAAATCCATGCATCGCGCCAACCCCTACAACATCAACATGACTGCACGTGACGTCCGTCGAGCTACCGTGATTGATGACGGACCTCTGGCGTTTGGAGTGAGTGAAAAGCAAGAATGAGATTACGGAAGGGTGGATTGGTTTTTCTTTTCCGCAATTGTCGGTGCTTTTTATATCGATGAGACATGTAAATCCCGCGCCTTCAGATCGTTAAGCGTGATGAATACAGCAAGGCTTATGTGAGAGCACCATGTAGACGGCCTCTACCTCTCATGTGTATAAACTACGCGTGGTCGGGGAGATACCGAGACTGTCAAGCCGCAAGTGTCAAATTGGATTTGACTCTTTAAGATGGGATTAATCCGTGCGGGCAGCTGTGAACAGAAATTGTGTCCGTGTAGAGCTTAGAACTTTGTCCTGTGGCTACTCCCATGCGATTCGTTCCTCGAAGATATCTGCATGAAGCAAAGCTTACTTAAGGTGAACTTAATTAAGACATTGCAGGTGGGGGAAAGTGACTATCTCGCCGCCAGCTGTAAGGCTTTCATTTCCAATCCTTTACCCGACAACATCAAGCATTTGTCGACATTTCAAACGGTTTATACGCTTCGCTATTCCGAGTTAATCCCCGACCACGCTGGAACCCGATACCCGTCGGTGAGCATCCTTGAACATCAATACCCACGCAGAAAATGGAGAAGACTCGTGTCGTTATTGCAGGTGCAGGTCCAGTCGGCCTATTCACGGCTTATCTCCTGGCCCGCGAGAAGATTGAGTCCATCGTGTTGGAAAGGCGACTTAGCGTGTCGAGCCACCCCAAAGCACACACTATCAATCCCATGACACTGGAGATATTCCGCCAGGCCGGCTTGAATGTTGATCATATCCGGAAGAATGCAGCCACGGCCAAAGACGCTGGCCAGGTCCGTCTTGTCTATGGCTTGGCCGATGCCGAGATCGGCTGCTTCCCCTACGAGCGCCAGGATGACGCGATGCGCTCTTTGACACCTGAGCCCTTGGTGAATTGGCCGCAGCCTGAGCTAGAACGCTTGCTCGAGAAAGCGGTAGCCGATACAGGCCTTGTTCAAGTCAGGAGGGGTTGGCAGGTTGATGCAGTGGACACCGCGGAATCGAAGGAAGCTGGCTGCGTCGTTTCATGCAGTCCCGTGGGACAAGATCGTGACGCGAAGACACACAGCATTCAGGCCGATTTTGTTATTGGTGCCGACGGCGCTAACTCGACCGTGCGAGATAAGACGGCCGGCATCGAGTTCGAAGCCTTGGGGACTGGGAATGCCTACCAGTCGGTTGTCTGCAAAGGCAGTCTGCGCTCCGCACTTCCGCCGGGTCATGAGGCCATGCTTTACTTTTGCTTCCATCCCGAGCACCCTAGCGAGTTCATCGCACACAATCTGGATTCCTCCTTTGTTCACGTCGTTCCTGTCATGGATTCCGCGTCAGCCGGTGAACAACGCAAGGCACCACCAATTGAAGCCTGCCTCCCAGGCTTGCAGTATTCGGAGGTTCTTCGTACTATTTGGGAGACTGCCCCTCGCGTAGCATCCTCGTACAGTGATGAAAACCTGCGCGTGTTTCTTTTGGGAGACGCCGCCCACAGCTTGCCGCCCCAAGGTGGCCTCGGTCTCAACACGGGCATCGGCGATGCACATAACCTGGCGTGGAAGCTCGCCGCCATAATCCAGGGAAAAGGAACCCCGAATATTCTCACCAGCTTCACCCGGGAACGCCGACCCGTTGCACTGGCAAATATTGAGTACTCGAAAGCTAGTGAGGCGGCCTTCTACTCAGTCAGCACAACACTGGTCGGCCTCGCCCTTCAGTATAAGGAAGCGAGGACACAAGCTCCTGATCTCACTATGGATGTATTTCTCCAACGGCCCCAAGTTTCCGCTGCGGCAGCTGGGGCAGTCACAGAGGCGAGCAAGCACTTTGACTCCCTAGCCCTCCAGCTGGGGTTCATCTACGATGATCCATCCCGTACGCAAGATCTTCTTCAAAACCCAACGTTGTACGTACCACGAGCTTGTCCTGGAGCAAGGTTGCCGCACGGGATCATGAGTGATGGGTTGCCTCTGATGGACCTCCTGCCCTACGATCGATTTACCGTGCTGCACCATGCCAATGCTGCATTCGAATCCTGCCATTGGGCACTCGATGTGGCAAAGCTCGGTCTGCCCGAAAGTTGGTATAAAGTGGTTCCAGAAATCAAAGAAGGGAAGGCCATCATTGTCAGGCCGGACCGTCACGTGCTGTTGCATGTGGACAGTCCGATTGAAGCGGATGATGCGGTCATGAAGTACTTGAACAGCGGGAAGTGTGTATAAGCTACAGTGTAGTATGAAGAAACACAACATGAATGATATTGTTCGATCTCATTTCAGTATCAAACGTGTGACATGTGTTTTAAACAACTGAGGAGCTATAGATGATCGACTAACAAAGCTCACGACCAAAACCTGGGCCCAAAGTACGCGCTCAAACCTACACCTTTCTCAGACGAGGAAACCGATGCCATAGTATGTAAACCTATTTCCATATCACCCTCACTTTTTCGATGAGAAGGAAAACTCATGAGTTAGTAATGATTCTTATTCAAGTGCCTGGAGTACCCTGACGCAGCATGGATGATACTTACAAGGCATCATCGATAGCAGCCCTCAAGCCGTAATCCCCTGTAATCATACCCTGTGTGCGGAGTATGCGATCGTAGCGTTCCACCACGCCGGCTGCATCGCGCGCATACTGCCACATGGGCACGTACATCTTGACTTGCGGCACTGCCTTGCCTGGCGCCATTTCGAAGGCGAAGCACAGCCCGCAATACTTACTGTTTGGTTCGTTGAGCGGCTTTTCCAGATCGTCCATGGTGGCATGCGGAACATCTTCCATATCCATAACCAGAGGCCATATTTGAGGTAGGAAGGTCGCAGAGGAATCAGGAAGGCGTCCACCGAGAGTGAAGACATGTCGGGCTGCGGCAAGAGAGTTGGCGTGTGTGTGGGCGTATATCTTGAAACGAGGTGCCATGTTCGGAGCGAAGCAGTCGATGGCGAGAAAGTATATGTTGATCTTTTCCTCGCCGTAGGAGATGAGAAACGTCTTGAGTATATCCCATGCGGCCGACATTCCTTCGTTGCCCTCAGAAAGTCGCGTCACGATAGACTCGGTGATGTCAACAAGGCTTCGGCCCGTTGCAAGCGATTTGAGTTGCGGAAACAGGTACGCTTTCATACCGATGGATGCTTTTCCATTTTCTTCCACGTCGGATTCCAGGTCGAATCCAGCATAGCATATCTGTCGTGGAAGAGGTTCACCAGTGCGACGACTGGTCTCTTGATCGATCAAGCCCGCCTCCTCCCTGGCAGTAAGAAAGACAGAGTCGACAAAGGCATCCAGCCAGGTGCGGTCTGCGCCACAAGAGGATGCCATGCTCTCCAACTTCTTCCGCAGTCCCCTTTGCCCCAGGGGGTCATCGTTGACAGTGTTGAGGTCCACCAACGGCTGCACCGTAAAGCGAACCTTAGGTGGATGGTGAGAGCTGAAGGCGAGGCTTGCCTCGTAGGGCGAGTGATTGTGTGTTAGAATGTAGTGCAGCCTATCATCGGTGGCAGGCGGTTGCTTGAGGTGGGGGATTACAGCCTCACGTACAAAAGCGAGATGGTCGTCCTGAATGTGGGCCGGGTAGCCTCCCGTCCACCGCAAGAGGGAGCAGAGATTGTTGTGGAGGGTCGGTAGCCATGACGAAATCAAAGGGCCTCCTTTAGAAGAAGGGGAAACATCAACTTCATTGTAGATATTCCTATTCGAGACACCGCCCGCGTGATGAGGGGTGGTTGAGTCGCAAGTTTTCATGGTGAGGTTGTGTTTGTCAATGGTGATATCACGGCTGTCTCTGTGACTCGTACTGGCGCTGACGTTGTTTGTTTTTCTTTTGAAATCCATTGTTTACTTTTGAAATCCTATGTCAGAGGTCTCCTTCTGGTGTTTAGCTAAGATAACCTTTTGGCTTCATGTGCTATGTGCTGAGTATCGCATGAGCTTGCCCTTTTGGGACTATCATTACATCAGACTATCAAGGATGAAATCAAATCAGCACAGAGCGGGCATATTCATTTAGTAAATATAGTCAGAAATCAGGAACAAGGAAAATAAAATAAAATGGGAAAATAGAAAAATAGAAAAAATCGCTAAGTGATTTTTAGAATGCGAGTACGCACGTGGCGCGGAAAGCGGAATGGGTTAGGTGCGTTAAGGCCCTGGGAAAGATCAACGGGGACAATGCTGATCTTGACATGTGAAACGGGACTAAATACAAAATGGGCATTCGTCTCGCGCCGAGAACATGGCCTGACAGGGCTGGGCTCGAAGTTTAAACACACGTTTAATGCAGATTGCAGAGTTCTGTTGAGCGAACTGGTGGGAAAATCAAGGTTGGGGCGCTGCTTGTAAAGATGAAAGGTTCACGGGCCTTAACCTTGTTGACAAGACTTCGTCATAAAGTCAGTTCGGGGTGGGGAACTCCTAATAAGCAGTCTATGGGGCCCTTGACCATGTCAATCAGAGTTGCTCTGAGCACGAACACGAAACACCAAGAAGTTCCTCGCTTTTACTATCGCAAACCCTCTTTCGTATCTCCACTTATTCAAAGCGGCCTATTGCATCACTCGAACCCGAGGCTTCCGATCATGTCGCCTGCGGAGAATATCAGTCATATCTCCCCCGTGGCATCTCCGGGCCCGAACACGATACTCCGAACCCACGCTTGTGCACCACGCTTGTCCATCTTCACCGAGAGAGTTGACAGTATAATGTTATTGAGGCTGGACCTTCACAAAAATGGATTTGGAAATGGCACCAAAGAGGATAGGCCCTCGGAGCCCCAGGATGAAGTCAAATCAATGGTGAACAAGATAAAGACAAACGAAGCTGCATGCACAAAATGCCACGGTTAGGAGACCATTGGAAAACGAACATTCGTATTCATCAATGAACATGGCTACCGCAGAACATCAAATCACCCACCTTCGGTCCCTTCTGGACTTACTAACGACCTCGGTGAATGACCTCATCACCGAACTCTCCTCCTCTCCATCTTGTAAGCCGGCGGCTGGGAATAGTGTCACACCAGATTATGCGAATGCTCGCATCCCGAGAGGCCCCAAGACGGAGGAGGCCCGCAAGTGCATCATCGCCGCCATAGGCTCCCTCGAGTCGGCCGTTCTGACGCCACAATGGCGTCTCGGCCACTTGGCACATAGCTATTTTGAGTCGCGGGCACTGCATATGGCCGTCGAGTGGGAGATACCCAAGTTGTTGGCGATCAACGGACCCATGCGCCTCGACACCCTCGCCTCGAAGACGGGTATCGTCGATAAAAACAAGCTGGGAGTCGTGATGAGAACGCTATGCGCCCACCACATCTTCACCGAGACGGCGTGTGACGTCTTTGCGAATGACGAGGCGTCCACAGCCCTTGCAACAGACGAGCGTCTCGCCAACTCGGTGCGCTACGCCTCATTCCTCTTCCCTACCGCCGAGGTGCTGCCAAGTCTTCTCAAAGACCCAGTTCTTTGCGCAAGTTATGCACCTCGGGACTCGGCCTTCTCCAAGAGCGTCGGCAAGGGCATGGGTCAATTCGAGTACTTGAACGCGCATCCCGAGTGGCGTGACTGCTTCAACTTATGGCTCGCGTCACTGGGGGAGTACTTGCACGGCCTGACAGACGTGCGGGGATACCCCTGGGAAGTCGTCCTCCGGAATGGTGCCGTGATCGTCGACGTTGGCGGAGGGCTCGGCAGCTCGATTCAGGCCTTGCGAACTAATTTTCCCGACCATAAGAACGACTTCGTCGGTATTGTCCAGGATCAGCCCGGCATGATCGAGCACGCCACTGCACACTGGCAAAAGACAGACCCACAGGCTCTGGCTACCGGCGCGGTCAAGCTCACCACGCATGACTTCTTCGACGAGAACCCTGTGAAGGGCGCTGATGTGTATTGGTTCCGGTCTGTCATTGTTGATTGGCAGAACGAAGACTTGATCACCATGTTCACACACATCAAGAACGCCATGAAGCCGGGCAAATCCCGTCTGCTGATCGGCGAGTACATGATGCACCCGACGTGCGGCGATAGCATGTTGCCCGACGCGCCGGCCCCGTTGCTGAAGAACTATGGTCAATTCCAGGCCATGGGTCTCATTGCAGGGTTTGTCCTGACCGTCAGTCCAAATGGTCGTCAGAGAACCTTGCAGGACTTGAACAAAGTTGTTGAGGCGGCTGGCCTGGTCATTGTCAAGGTGTGGATTTGTCGGGGACTAGGAAATGTGATTGAATGTTGGTTGAAGGAGGATCTGTAGCTGCGGTGAGAGATATTTTCTAGGCTTGTGTCATAGGTCTGAATCAATGTGGCTTTCTGGCTTTCATTGCACCTCGAAGATGTTCATTGGCGCGTGGATGTGTAAGCCCAAGCTTCCCAAGAGTTGCAAGCTCCCTTAGCACACGACATTGCATGGTGATGGTTTGACTTGAACAAAGATATTTGATCTTGAAGTGTTATGACCATCTGTTGCTAGCAGATTTGATATAGCACAGAGGCAGAGCGGATCTCTTTAATTTGCAAAGTATGAAATTAATCAATGTGTTTACAGTACTCATGTCTAGAGTTGGCATATAGGTGCGGGTAATGGAAAGGCCGCAGCAATTTGCACCAGCCGCGCCAAACATTATCTGGAGTTTGCATGTGAGCTTACTCATTAACGTCAAGTCTACTTCATTAAGGATGATATCAATTAACTCTGTTTATGGTCTGGCATCAGATCCAATATTGAGGAGTCGCCTTTGGCTTTTGCATAATGAACTCCACGGGTACGTCCTGCTCCCATTCTTCGCCCGCGTCCAAAGTATTCAACCCTGCTTCCATATCGTGATCAATCATGCGGGTATCATCGGTGTCGTATCCGTCGTCGTCCCAGTACCTCTTAGCGTTGTCCTTGTGCGCTTGATTGCCGCCCATGATGGACGATCGGAGCGATCTCAGCGCGTTGGCCCTGGAGGCTTGGAAGGACTTGTCCGCCCAGCTTGAAGACTTTCCAGAGGGACGTTTCGGTGAACCCTGGCCAAAGCCACTTCGACTTTCCCTCATCCGGAGTTGGCCTCGATCTGTGGGAGGGTTTGTGCTATTATCATTCTGGTCCGGCTGGGAAGTAGACTTTGAGGATTTGCCACCTTTGTCTTCTTTGGGCTTGGGAACCCGTAGCCAGTATAGAGCTAAAGCAGCAAAGGCATTGAAGAAAACGAAGGCGAACAAGATGCCCAAGTCACGCCAGCGATTGTTGAAGTCGACCTGAACACCAACCAGCACCTGGTTCGTGTTGCTTGTTGTGCAGTAACTGCAATTTTCAGCAGCGGCCGGGTCAGCAAGGTATCCACCCGCCTGGGAGATGAAGGGTTGTAAATATTGGCCACACGTCTGACCCGGCGGGGGGTTGACGTGCAAAAACTCGTTCTTCTCGCAGTGAATAGCCGCATTGGCGAGCCCCGTGCCCAAAAGTCCCTCAACAAGATAAGTGAATGGGTTGACGCGGTATACCCATATCCAGAATTTTGGCGGCGTGGCGAGGATCCCGTTGAAGATGAACATCATAACGAACAAAAGATTCCCGATACCAGCCGCTTGGTCAGCGAGGTTGCAAGCCGCCCCGATCATGTGCCCGAAGGTGCTGGCCTGGAGGAAGAAGACGAGCATAAACAAAAACGCCAGCCCACCACGGGCGGCGGTTTCATGTGTCTCTGCCGCGTTGCGGTTGAGTCCAACGAGATAGTACCATGCCAGGAACGCTGGAGGGGCCATGACCGCATTATAGACCATCTCGACAACAATTTGAGAACCCATAAACGCGGACCACGAGTAAGTGCGTGAGAGCTGCTCGCGACCCTCATAGAGCGTGCGCTGTGACACGAAGACAGGCACGCTCTGTTGGATCAAATTGAGGTGCGTTGTAAGGAACATGAAAATGGCGATGGTCTGAATCGTGATTCCCACCTGTGTATTTGGCAAGTTGAGCAGCGAAAGACCAATGAAGAGGGCCGCACCGAACGTCAGCAGTATCTTTGAGTAGATATAGCTTGGGTTGCGCCAGTAGTGTCGAGCCAAACGCGTTGTAACCACGGAGAACTGGACAGCCAAGGGAGCGGCAAAGGGAGGGTCTTCTTGCTGCTGTTGTTGCGTTGGGTAGTGGTGCATAGCGCTCCCTCTTTCTTTGAGCTGGGTTAGGTAGGCCTTGACTTTACCATACTCCGTGCTTCGCCGCCATGTGTTTGGCCAGTCCACGCCTTTCTTCCCGCCCTCACTGGCATGGACCTGGTCTAGGATGTACTCAGCCGGGTTCTGGCCCTTCTTTGGCTGAGGCCCTCCATTGCGGACGAAGTAGTCCATCAGAACCTTGGCGTTGCGTCCAATTTGGCCAAAGTAGACGGTCCGCCCGCCGCGAGCAAGCAGAAGAAGCCTGTCAAACCGCTCGAAGAGCTGATGTTTAGCGGCAAACCATGTCAGCAGTGTATTGATGACAGTAGAACTGAGAAGTTATCAGGTGGAGTGGGAGGTACTTACAACTGCTGACGGTTGATGGATTGTGCAGAGAATGGCTTGCCCGTTGTCCCTCAACTTCTCGAGCAAAGTACAGATGGACAAACTCGTCTGCGAATCCAAGCCCGATGTAGGCTCATCCAAAAAAAGAAGCAGTGCAGGGCGAGCGGCGAGCTCGACACCTATCGTTAGTTTCTTGCGTTGTTCCACATTTAACCCCTCCCCAGGCACCCCAACGATGGCGTCTGCGTACTCTCCCATTCCTAGAATCTCAATTACCTTGTCGACGTACGCAATCTTCTGCTTGTGGGAAAACCGAGAGGGCTGGCGCAGTACAGCACTGAAGGTGAGTGCCTCACGCACAGTTGATGTGACCAAGTGCTGGTCTTGCTGTTTGACATAACCCGTCTTTTGCTGGAAGGAGGCATCACGCGGGGCCCCGTCGACAAGCATCTCGCCCGTCACGACGCCAATGGACAGCCGTGAGGCGAGGGCGTCGAGGAGGGTGGTCTTGCCGGCGCCAGAGACACCCATGAGCGCAGTGAGTGTCCCCGGCTCACACCACCCGTCCACGCAGTCGAGGATGCGCTTTGTCTCATTCTTCTTGACCTTGATCTCGTAGCAGACGTTGCTCCAGTGGAAGATGGCTGTCTGACGGTCGATAGACAACTCGCCGCTTTGGTCACCGCCAGCACTCCGGTCCTCGAATCGGTCTGGTTGCTGCGACTGGGTATGCCAGGCCTCCACAGGAGAGTTTGTGATAGTGCTGGCCGTGTCCGAATAGTGTAGCCGCCTAGCCCTCGTCCCTGGGGAGCCCCCATCAGTGTATGGATACATGCCACCGAAACCTCTTTTTGTAAAGACGGGAGCAGCAGGTGAAATGGGTAGGGAAGCCATGGGGATGCTCGTGCTTGTGCTTGGTGCCTCTGTCTTTCCCTTGGTGATGTGGTTCTCCACATCTTTTGTCCGTCCCATCGGAATCTTTCCCCTGGGGAAGACAAGCATCTCTTGTTTGCTCTTCTTGCTGCTCACCAGCTCTGTGGCAAGTAGGTGGAGCAAGAAATAGGCAGCTGAAAATGCAAAGATGAGACCAACGTTCCGCCAACGGTGGCTGTCGGAGTACTCAAACGCATTGGTGATATACGCGGTTCCGTCGATGAAATTTTCACCCGCGACGCCCCCTTGCGCAGCACATACGCGAGATTGCGGCATCATCTGTGTGTTGTTATAGCCTGGTCCAGAGGGAACGAAGGCCTTGCAGGGAAATTTCCGTCCGTGACCGAATTCGTTGATCATGAGGGCCTCGAACCCATAAGCGACGGGACTGGCCTTGGCGATCCACGAGGTATAAGACTTGTAATACATGGGAGGGACCGCAAAACCAGTGTAGAGCGAAAGCGTGAGGAGCACAATGGTCGAAGGGGCCATGGCTGCCGTGTGGCTCTTGGTGACGGATGCGACGAGGCGGAAGAGTAGGCTCACAGCCAGTGTCATGGCGAACTGAACGAGGACGAAGAATAAAAAGGACCCGGCTTCTGTTCGCAGATTGCACATCCAGTAGAACAGGGTATTGACCGTGATAGCGTTGAGCATTTTGTAGGGCAAGCTCATGACCAAGTCCGCAATAGCTTCTGCGGAGGCGTGGTATAGGGCATAGCGCACATGTTTCTCGACAATGTCGCGCTTTGCATATAAGGCCGCAACCTCGAGTACGCATCCAAACGCGTTGACCAGCGCGGCGGTGAACATGAGTGTGCTGCGCGACTTCATGGACTCAGCCGTGTCGTGTAACCGGAAGAAGATGCTAGCGACAATGAGAGTCTGGAACAGGTTGATGACGAGCATCATCACCGTCATCTGTGGCGCCGCCCTGAGCAGCGCGAGAGCGCGCCAAAGACACAGCATGACCTGCCGCGGGTACGAGACGGTGTAAGGCGACTTCCACCTCTGCAGCCCTGACTGGTCGCTTTTCTTACTCGCCAGGAAGTCGGCATAGTGGGTGCGTGAGCCACTCAGGGAGAACGATGCATCGTACTCATCCACCTCTTTGACAACCTTTCGGCGGTGGCTGCTTGTCCGCCACGCCTCCGCGAACTCGTCAGGCGTATGCGGGACCTTTGCCTCATAACCGGGCTTCACGATGCCCTCGCGCTCAGCTGGACTGGTCATGGAGGTCAGGAAGTCTGGCGTCGTCTGGTTCCGCGGACAAACGAAACCCAGCCGCTGGAAGTAGTGTTTGGCTTCCGTTGTCTTGCCAAAGTAGATCTGGCGTCCGTCGTAGAGGACAAGTACCTTGTCAAACAGTTCGTAGGCCATCTGCGGGGCTTGATAGATGGCTACTGCGCTCGCCATACCCATGATGTCGCTCTGGATGCGCAGTGTTTTGCAAAGGTCGACAGTCGCGGCGCTGTCCAGACCGCGAGTGCTGTTGTCCCAACACTGGATCGGCGCAAAGCTCAAGGCCGCCTCAGCGATGCTCACGCGCTTCCGTTCGCCGCCTGACACGCCGCGCACCGTGTCGCCGTCAGTGCCGCCAACAGGCGTCTGCATCGTGTGCTGGATACCTAGCATGGCCATGGTCACGTCTCGCACCCTCCTTGCGTACTCGTCGGCGGTAAGGCCCCCCGGCCGGGTCTTGGGCGTCCTCGCCCTCGCTGCAAAGAAGAGTGTGTCGGCTACTGAGAGTGCGGGGAAATGAACATCCTCCTCGGCGGTGTAGATGGCATCGCCTTTGAAGTAGCGCTTCATCTCATCGGCACTCACGCCACGGTAGTTCAGCTGGGCATTTTCCGCAACCTGCGTGCCTTGCGTGTCTCCTGCAATAGTTCGCAGGAATGTCGAACACCCGCTCCCCGGTGGACCCAACACACATAACATCTCGCCGTCGTTCAGGACTCCTTCAAGGCCATGGAGGATGCGCACCTGTTGACGTTTGATGCGTAACAAACCACGCACAGCTGCCACGGCCGAGAGCCACCACGCGTTGCCAACTGTTTGCTGATATGCGGTGTCGGCCCCGTAGCCCGAAATGCTGAGATTGCGAAATGCGACGCCAGCTTTTCGGACCTCGCAGCTGTCGGAACGGAAGCGGTAGAACGACTTTGCCCACTCCCGGGCGTCAAAGTTAGCTCCGAAGGGGTCCAGAGGCCCATCCTTCTCCGGGGCCTTCGACGCGTCAAGAGAGCCGACTTGTGCTGCCGAAGTTGAGACATCGCCTCCTTGTTGATTTTCAAGAAACTTCTTGGCGAGGTCGACAAGGTCTGTGATGGCCTTGTACTCGTCGGCAGAGATGTGAACAGATTGGGGCCGGTTGTCACTGGGGACACCAGGAAAGCTGACGAGAGAGTAGCGGGAGTGAGCCCGACGGGAAGGGGTTGCCGCCGATCGCCCATTCTCTGCCATTTCCTCGGAGTCGAGTGAAGTAGCCATGATGATGCCCACGTTAAGATACAATTGTGATCAGGCGCTAATAGGAGTTGCAAAAATAACTAATCTGGCGAAAACAGTCGTTTCTTGGTATGATTAGGCTGGAATGATTAAGCTGGAAAGATTATGACGGAGATTCAAATCGTGTGTGTTGTCGATCTCCAGACGTGAAATTGTGTAAATTAGATCCAAGGTAAAGCCACCCTTACGACATCTTGTTGGCGCTCAGCATATGTCGTCAAGCTGTGTAGACACCCACTGCTATTCAACAAGAATGTCAATAAACTTGCAGTGTGATCTATTAGTATGATACCAAGCTGTGAAAGCGGGCGAGGAGAATTCCCCTCGAAGCTCACGCCGCATTGCCCATCATCGGAGATGAGATGAAACTAAGCCCGGAACAGTAAGAAAGGGAATCGATCGAAGTTTAGGTCCCTTTGAGTTGACAAGACGTCAATGAATGCGAGTCTGTCAATTGAATGTCCGGCCCGTCTGTCAAAAAGAACTCCCCGACAGCCTAAAAGAGAAAAAAGGGAAAAACAAAAACAAAGTGTGACCGCATAAAACTCTACTGCTCGTATCAACGCGTCGTAAAGTCTATTTCGATTTGCCCGGAGATTCCCGGAGTTTAAGTGGGAAGAGAAGATGGTGTACGGCGCTGAGGGAGACGGTCCTGACATGGGAATCTGTCGTCATGCAGCCCTGATGAAGTAACCGGCCCACCGGATGTTCTTCAGGAACGCCAAGATGACAGCAGAAACCTAACGTCGCGCTAAACCCACCGTGGTAAGAGACTGCGATTCACCTTATTTCAACATCCTTTTACCCACTTTATGCTTCTGAAAAATCACAAGCAAATACAATAACACTAACGAGGTGCCACACCAACCACCAACCGGATCGTTTGAGCGTCCCTGCGGAAAGGAGAGCGCCTGGTCTGCGCTCAGGGGCCGCGGATTATGTGCATGCGAGCAATTGGTGGTGCTTCCGTGCAGATCTCATCGTTCGTGGGTTGCTTCAAAAAATCACACTTCCGGTTGTTAAAAATTGTTTAATCTAAATCAAATTAAAATAGACCAAAAACGTGTCTCCCACAACGCTCAATGTTGTTTACATTGGCCATTTACTGGCAATTTTCAGATTCACGAGGTACCAGTTTCACCCAAAGTGGGTGCTTGTCCCAAATTCCATAGCTGTTCTGGTCCAGCCAGTTAAAGTCAGGCTCAGCCAGTTGAAGGTCGAAGTTGTACAGGAGGCTGGTTATGATGAGCCTCATCTCGGGATATGCAAGGCTGCGTGAGATGTTGTCAATAATCACGACTCCTGCCACAGAGGGAAAATACCACCGACAGCAAACAGGGGCAGGTAACTTACTTCTTGCCGATACAGTCTCTTGGCCCGGCTGAAAATACCTTGACGCACTCTTTCCGATCATCAGCATACTTGGTGGGTTGATCGTTGTCGCTCAGCCACCGCTCCGGCACGAAGTCCTCGGGATCGACAAAGTTGTCCGGATGATGCGCAATGGCATACAGTGGAATATCAACACGAGTACCTGCCGGCACGTAGCGTCCGCAGACGACACGGCCCCCTCGGGGCACCATGCGCGGCATAGGCGTCGGTGCAGGCGGATACACCCGCATGGCTTCCTCAATGCATGCGTTGAGATACGGCAGCTTCCGTAGATTGGTGAAGGTCATGTCTTCCTGTGGATCTTTGACGGCGGCGTCCAGCTCAGCGCGTAGCGTAGCCATCTTGGTGGGGTGGGTGAGAAGCAGGTAGGTCAGGGCAGAGGTTGCGGCCGTGGTAGTCTCGGTGCCGCCGATCATGAACGTTGCAGCATTCGAGTACATCTCAGAGCGCGTGATACCTGGCCGCTTCTCGTCGCCGCTGCTCTGCATAATCATTGACCAGATGTCGTTTCCCGAGTCGTCGCCGCGGTCGAGGCGCTTGTCAACCCGGTCCATCGAGAAGCGGTTATGTCTGGCGCGGCGCTTACCACTGCTGCCCCAGATGTATCTGAGGAGCAGTGGCCCAAGGGGCGCATGCCAGCCCATCATGGCCATGCCAAGCGTGACCGTCTTGATGGTGGAGTATGTGTCGCGAACCCACTGGCGTGCTGACTGGTCGTTGTCGAGCATGCCGAGTGGCTCGCCGTACATGAGGTCGCCCATGATGTCAAAGGCCAGGTAGCTCAGCCAGGTCACGAGATCAACGCGACCGTGAGAAGAAGCGGGCTCCGCATCCTTGTCGGTAAGCTTGTGCATCAAGTTGCGGACATGACCTTGCACAAGGCTCTCTTGCTTGAGTACGGCACGATCGGAAAAGGCATGTGAGAAGATCCGCCGCTGCCGCTGGTGATTGACATCGTCGGCACGAACGATGCCCTTTTCGGGGGCCGCCATGTCCGGCCCCAGTCCGACAAAGTCCTTGGGTATATCACCCCCACCTCCCGCCTTGGCATAGATGTCGTGCCAAGCGTCCGGGTGGGTGTAACTCAGCTCATTGGGGCCGATGCGCACAATGTGTCCGTATCTCTTGTGCAGGAGCAGTAGCCAGCTGTGGTTGGAGCCATTGCCGCGGTGCCAAAGCGAGTAGATGGTGGTGACGCGTGCGAGCAGAGGGCCTGGGTATCCCGCCAGGGGATGGAAAGTCAAGTAGTAGATGGTCCGCAGCACGAAAACCCCGAAGATGGCCAGACCGATGGTCCACAGAAGCTTCGGGAGGTCCGGCAGGTCGGACACGTGGACGCTGAAAGGTATTCCTAGAATCATTTTGCCCTGGTTGGTGTTACCTGAATCGAGGTTCTGGCCCTTGGCTCACTTTTGACTGTTGATCGTTGCGGTTCCTTCACGTGTGACTTGGCCTCCGTGTAGCGAGGCGAGTACGAGGAAAGAGGATGATGAGAGTCAGTTGTCTCTGTTCAGGCGTGTGGACATGACAATGTTAATCACAAGTTCGCCTGATGACGGTAGAATATGACGCAAGCTAGGCGAAAGCGAAATGGAATAGGATTTCCCCGACATTAGTAAACTAAGGTATGGCCCGGGGAGGCAGCCGGAGTCCGATGCCGAAAGTGCCGTCATTCGCCAGGACCGAGGAAGCCGACAGCTGTTGGGTCACTGGACGAGTCTTGCGGCCTGCTTGCTTAGTTGACCAAAGGGCTCCAAGGTAGAAGCTTTCTCACGCAACTTCCTGAACTGATGCCTATCCGATTCTGCATGAAGTGGCTTGATTACTCCGACCTGCGTGTGCCGGGCAGAACAAGTTATTAGTAGAGGCCGCCGACTTCTTACGTCAAGACGGCATCCAGGTGGGCCTCTGGACCTGGCTCGACCTGTGCCTTGTGCAGGTCAAAGTTCGGAGGACAGGCTATGCCAAGGCGTAACATGTCAGCGCTCGGACGACGCATACTCGGCGGAACGATCGTGTTCGTTTTGTTTTTTCCCTCCTTTTTAAGCTTTCGGACATCTACCAGGTCTCTGGAACCATGTGCATCTGCCGCAAGGAAGATCCATTGGGCACGGGCATGATCGCCGTGCACACCTAACCTGGCCATGAAGTCAACGGATGTTCGGACGGTCGCTGGCCGCCGGGGAACTACCGACCCAGATTTGCGAGGGTTAACCGGACAACGGCGTCATTTGTTTGTCCCGGTCCGATGGGGACATCATCATCTAATACCGAACATTTCCAAATCGGAGCAAAAGTGCGAAAAAAAGCCTATGAGGTTATTTTCGAGTTGGGATTACGTGTGGCCCAAGGTTCAACGTGCTGGAATTCGCATACTGCGCCGAGAAGTTGAGAAACAATGCATTTTCTTCCTGTACTAGCGTCATACATATAGATGTAAACACACCGTCTCTGCAAAGTCCATGAAGAGCTGAAGTTGTCAGAACCAAGCCCTCGGATACATGATCTTTACGAATAACGAAGCCAACTTATCCTGTCATACCTTAGCGGTCTGAAAGCGTCGATACCGCCCGCCTATTTGTCTTTTTGTAGTAAAATTAATTCCTACTCTGTATCTCGGTAGCTCTGGTAGCTCCATTCACTGCCATGTCAGCCTTCCAGTACCCCCCGTCACCGTCTCTGCCTCCCACCCCACCCACAACCCCTCCTTCCTTGAAGAAGCCGCAAGACGATGTGGACATGAACCTACGATCACCATCACCACTGCCATCCAGAACCCTCACTGTTCCCCAAGCGTCAGTGGAAGGCGTCCTCACGCCCCCAGTTACTCCGGTGAAGACAGAACACTCCACAAACACTACATCCCCCGCAGTCATCAACTGCCCTATTTCAAAGTCCAGTTTCCTGCTTGCCCAGGCTTCTTTGGCTATGGAGATTTCTGGGGGCTCATCTTTGGCTGAGTTCAAGCTCCGGAGCCAAGGGTCACTCCCAGCTGGAATACGCAAACTTCGATTCGGCGCCGGCCTTGATGGGTGTTTCAATCGTATCGACGGATTCCTGGGAAATCAACAGTCGTGCCGAAGACGTAACGCTACGGCCAATTCTCCTTCAGATCAACGCTTGCCGGCGTCCCTAGAGGCTTGGGAGGCCGTTCATGTAAATCTGCCAGTGTTGCTCCGAGCCGGACGAGTGCGTCAAGCTGTCGACGCTCTGGCTGATCGCGCTCAAGGAGACACAGATGCATGGGATGGCTTGGAACCTCGCCATCTGGCACGAGCCGCCCTTGTATTGAGCGCGCTGGCCCACGCGTACATGTTTGGTGAGGAGCAAGGCAAGGGCAAAGACGGACAGTGCCTTGTTCCGCGCCATGTTCTCAATACGTGGGAGAGAATTTGCGAGCGATTGGGGAGAAACATGACTGGTCGGGTACGTATCCACCGATGTACTCCATGTGAAATACCTACACAGGACCATTATTGACTCGTCACAACAGGTGCCCGCCGATGACGTTCTCAATAACGCCGTCGGCGACAACTCATTCAGCCTGAAGAGTACCTACTTTGGACTCCCCGAGGAACGGCTATCCTCAGGATTACAGGGCACGATGGAGGCCGTCTTTGCGCCTGCACTCTCGTCAATGGCGCTTGCGCAGAGCGGCGTCCTGGCCGACCAGCCCGATCAGGTCGCGCGTTGTCTAGAGAGCCTTGCGGCGCGTATCGTAAAGTGCGCCGACGTCTTCGACGCCATGACACCACGCGATACTGCGAACTTTGACCCGGTCGCCTGGATCAAGACCTATCCGGCCATGGGTCGCGCGGTGACGTCCGGCGAACTGGGAAATAGTGGCGTCGACGCACCGCTGTTCCACGCGATGGATGTCTTTATTGGCCGCCAGCAGGTCAAGGGTGACTTGAGAGGGATGCAGAACGACCGACGGGCCACGCTGCCGGCCAATATCCGCGCCTTCCTAGATGCCCTCGGTGATGACGCCGGAAGCGTCAGAGACTACGTCGCTGCTGCCCGTGACCAGAATAACCGAGTTTCTCCTGAAGAGCAAGCCCAGTACAGACATCTCTCTGCGGCTTGGGATGGTCTTTTGCAAATGTACGTCTGGTTCCTCGAGAGGCACCGCGTCAAGGCTGTTGGCATCACCGGGGTCACCCTGAACACGGGTCGACACTCGACCAGCAGCGGCGTCAAAAGCGGCGACCAAGACAAAGCCATGAAAGAAGGAAAGCCAAAGATGCGCCCCGAGGCGATGCTCAGCATGCAGATGAAAAAGGGCATGGTGTCGCGCCTGGGCGGGCGGCCGCTGTGGCAGGACGCATATGTGCAGTCACGTACCGTGTACCAGGGAAGTGTGGTGGTGGCTATAAAGTTGGATACAGCTTTGCCGCTCGAGCCGGGCGACCGAGTCCAAGTCTGGCCGCCCAGGAAGAGAAAGACACTCGGTAGGACATCGTCACATCATCGACGTCTGCGGGCCTCGTCCTGCTCGGAAGGCCATGATGCATCGTCAGGCGAGAGTGACGATGACGGCGAACCTAGGTTCTATTCAATCGCCCGCGTCATTCCAAATGTGAATGACACAGCGACAGACTCGATAGGAACAGGAAGAGGCATGATCGTCATGCTGACTGTCGCTCAACACTCGCCCGAAGGATTGGTTTCCTCGTTCCTCGGCAACGCCGCACCAGGCACACAATTGCGCCTCCGTCCCTGGCCTTCTCCTCGATTTCGTCAGCCTCGCGACTTGGCCGTCCCACTGGTTCTTGTCGGTCAGGGTGTTGGCGTCGGCCCCTTGGTCGGCTTCCTGCACGACCGAGCGGCATGGACACAGCGCTCCAATGATGACCAGAACGATATCACCGAATCAGGCGAGCTACTTCTCGTGGTAGCTGCCAAAACTCTTCGCCATGTCCCATGTTCACTCGATAGCCTAGAAGAACTTACTAGGACTCTGCCATTGACCATAGTTCTCGCTTTGAGCCAGGAGACTCATCTCAAGATCCACGCCGGAACCTGGACTCAGCTCCACCAAGGGGGCCGCCGCGTGACGCGCCATTTGACACACTACCGCGAGTTCATCCAGCGGCTTGTGAAAGAGAAGAGCGGACATGTATTTGTCTGCGGCAGCTCCGACTTTGGAGTTACGGTAATGACTGCCCTTGGACTGGGCCAGTCGCAGCAGCAACAGCAGCACCAGGAAAGCCTGCAACCACAAGAAGCAAAGGACGAGCCCTGCAATAGCAGCCAGTTGCAAATACCACCACCGCCCCCGCATTGGAACCAGCTGCACCAGGACCTCTTCACAATGGTAAAAAGACCGCACCGATCACTATCCTCCTGCTCCTCTTCCGTTTGTCGCTCGAATCTGTCTCCCACTGGTTCCAAAAGCCCCTTGATCAGCCTGTCAACACTTGCAGCCCACAACTCAGTCGCCTCATGTTGGGTTGCCATCGGCGGGATAGTGTATGACATGACGCCCTTCCTGGCCTTTCATCCTGGCGGACCTAAAACAATCCTTGAGTCAGCAGGTACCGTTGCCGACGAACGATTTGCGGAAACACACGGCGGGCCGCATGCCCAGGAGATCAGAGGCTATCTCGAAAGGCATGCTATTGGACGTCTTTCCACAACTACCACGGAACCTGAGAGGCAGAAGACCCCAGCCAACCTGATCAAAGCCTTGGTGAGAATGCAAAACGCCCTCACCAATAACACTGCCTTCGACGCAGGCCGTGGATCGATTCCCTTGTACGTGTACGAGGATGCTCTGCTCGTGTTTGCCGACGGCCTAGACAGCGTAATATGCAGCTTGTCAGACGTTGGCAATGGGGATTGTGCTACTGGATTGAGAGAAATCATGACAAGCACCCAGGTAACATTGAGAAAGGCTTTCACGGCTCTGAAAGATGAGTCCAAACGTTTTCTGACGACCACTGGCACGAAAGACTCCGCATCCTTATCCTCAACGCTGCTGGAAGAGAGCGAGGTGTTGATCCAAAGACTGCATGGGAGGTCGATTGAGAAATTACACGCAGCGATGAACGCTTGCAAGAAGGGTATCAGTGACGCCGAGCTTGGGATACGGGCGGACAGCATTGACAGGATTTGCAATGCCTGTCACGAGGACAATGGTGTTACACTGAAACATGTGTTGGAGACGTTCTGCAATAGCCTGACAAGCATTGCTATGGACTTGATCGTGTCACAGCGTTGGCCAGGGACGCTGGCAGATCCGAGGAGTTCGATCAAGCGACCACCTACGGAGAGAAAAATCTCAGCGCAACGCAAACTACGATGCCAAGCATAGTTCTTTCAGTTTTGTTATAATTGGCTCATTAGACTTGCACATAGAATAGCGTAACTAGCCATAGCAATAGAAGTCATACTCTTCATTGATGTTAACTATGCTCAATATGCCATGATACGGGGGCACTACTAGGAAGAGCTTACCTCTCTCGCCGCCCGCAGCATAATTTGTGGTTTGTCTCAATATTTCAGTTGCAGTCCACCAATCATCAACTTGTCCGTTTATACTGATGATACGTGTATTGACAAGCCAGATCAATAGAGGACTTGCGACGGCCCTAACTCGGCATGCGATCATGCTGTCTTTGCCGGCAGAACAAAAGCCAAGTAGATGAGTGAGCATCCAATCCCGGCAGCGGGCTGCCAAGCTGTGCACGACATAAACTATTCGGTCCCACAACGGTTTCGTTTCCCTCAATACTCATCCCTTGGTTTCCCCAACAGCTGCAGAACCTCAAACCCACCCATCAAGCGTTAGAGGGAACGTATCTCGGCAAGTACCTTGTCAACGAGGCTGACATCAAAGGTGTTAAGCCTCAAGAAGTAAGTATTGTTTCACGCGCCTCCCCAGCCCTCGCCCGAGGACAGCACATAATGCCCCCAGGGCTGCTTCAGCAAAGTCTATTGCTCCAATATGTGCGGAAAACCTGTGCGCACTCTACTCCAACGCCGGCTACTTTCTAGCCCCACAAGGTTTAACTATCATTACAGTCGTTTACTTCGTAGTGTAATTGGGAGGTGACTGCTAATTGTGCTTGTCTGTCTAGTTGGAATGCGAAAGCGATACCGATACCGAAGGATCTTGTCGTGTCCTTCACACTGTCCCTAATAGCAAGAGAGTGAGAATCGAGGACCTCCCCACTACGTTGTGGTCATAACCGACTATTGCCGGAGGGAAAACGTGCCCGCACCTGGACAGCGTGGCTATGGGGTTCAATCGCCGGATCGGGACTGAACCTCAGCAGCACGACTGGCATTGAATGTTTGATCAATTTGAAGCTTGCAGCAGAGCCGAAGCTGGAAAGTGCGGAAACTAGCACTTTTGGAGCAGACCTCCAACAGTGACGTAAAATTTGACTTGAATTCGTGAGGAAATCATGAATAACACACATCGTGGTATGCAGTCTTCCAGGTCCTGTAGAAGTGATTCAGAATAGTATAAGTTAGTTTCTTTCTGTCTCAACTTTTGCAAAGCTCCTATTTTCTCAATTACTCACCATTCTTATTCTATCGCAACGATGTCTTCTTTGACTAAAACGGAGGTTCGCACTGATGGTGCTCCCGCACCCCGCCCGTTCTATTCCCAGGGCATCATCGTTGGTAACATGGTGTACGTTTCCGGGAGCCTGGGTATTGATCCTACAACCGGCAAATTTGTCGAGGGAGCTATCGGAAACCGCGTGGTGAGTAACTGAATGAATAACCTCTCAGCTAAGTGGGAACCACGGACTAAACATATGGCTCAATGCTGGCAGGCCCAAATCCTGCGAAACATCTCCAATATTCTTGAAAACGCGGGAACCAGCCTTCAAAATGCTGTAAGTACCATGAGGGGGTGAGTGCACCTAAGATTATCAATTGACGACTTTGCATCAATGTAGGTTAAGCTGAATGTCTTCATTACGGACATGAACAATTTCGACGCGCTGAATGAGGCTTATGCGAAGTTCCTCACCAAAGGCCCTCACCCAGTTAGGACCTGCGTCGCTGTTAAAGAGCTCCCATTCGGCACAGACGTAGAGATTGAGGCGTCGGCACACTTGTAGCCAGGAAAGGGTAGACTATTTTAAAGTAACCCTCTTCGACAGACTTGCGGCGTGTCGTGACGCAAGGCGCAATATTCCACATGCTTTGTAGACGTGTAAACAGAGAAACATTAAAACATTTTCAACTTCAGCGGCTGCTATGATATCGTTTGAAAGCGAGTGATGAAGACCAATTGGCCAACTATTTCAACGCTTGGATTCACCCGTACGTGATGTCTGTGACATGTCAGTGTCGATATGTGGTTCGACTCCAGCATAAACGAATGTGGATGCATCAGTGGAGAAGACGGGAGTCTCATGTTAATATGTGGGGTCAACTGAATCGATTGGGGTAACGAGGCAGGACGATCTCCAAGAACGTTACCGATTGAGTTGGAGTAAGTTCAATACTTGGAGTAGTTTACCCCACCTCCAATATGGATGCCTAGGCTCAAGGAAAACCCCCTTTTTCAAACAGACCAAATGACCCAGCTTAGAGCGGATTGCTTTGCTCGTCGATGTCGAGGATGCGCAGACTAGTCGAACCAATACCGTTACGGTTGAGATGCTTGATGAGAAGAAGGAAATTGCCGTCGAGACGAGGGAGAAATCTACGCCTCATCTTCAATGGCGGTCTTTGGGCACGAATGCTACAGGTCTCCAAGTTGGCTAAGCTCTGTCGACGTTCAATATGTAAAAGAAACAGACCACATTCATTGCAGCCTTAAGTCCACAATTGTCTTCTTTGCAGCTACTTCCTTCACAGGCCTTGATCAAGTTCTCATCAAGGTCAGCAAACCACCTAGGTGGTTCATTGTGGAGCACTTCAGACTGAGCTCGTTCTCCAACACGAAATCTCCGCGAAAGAAATTGGAACAATCCAATCCTCGAGTGAATATCCCACCAGAGCCAAAAAAGGGAAAGAAAAAACAATGCTTACTTTTACTTCGATGTTGAAGCCTCAGGGCGATGGCAATCTGGTCCAATAATCGAGAGTTGTGATTCCGCGTCACAATATCATGGGCTAGACTTCGCTTTAGCTATGCGTCAATGCGTAAAGAGTTCACTTGCCCAGTGAGAGATAATCGTCAAGACCTGATTCCACAAAGAAATAAGATGTCTTGTTTAACGTAAATATGGTCTAGCAGTATCTACAAAATATGCTTTTCCCAGAATGTTCAGAAGAGAAACAGACACCAGAAAGGACAGACAGGGGGATCCAAAAAGGGGAAAGATCAAGGAGAGTCCAGAAAAGAGAGAAACATGCTTCTCGTGTCCTCAGATCTGCCCGTAGAGCTGCATCTCGTGGATGATGGCATCCCGGTACGCAATCATGCCGCGCGTCCTCGGGTGGAACGTTTTGATCTGGCGCGTGGGAACCCACCAGTCGATGTCCTGGATAGTCATGTTGCCACCGCCGAGAGCACGGTTCGTAGCATTGAACCTCTCGGCCGCCGGGCCGCTGGGGTCCTCGGCGACGGCTTCGGCCATGCGGCACTGCCACAACTTCCATGGGTCGCCTCCAGACGATCCCGTCACGCCTTCGCACGCCTTGGCATCCGGCAGAGTGGCGTTGCCCGCCTGGATGAGGGCTTTCGCCTCGGCCTCGTCCTGGGCTCGGGACCGGACCGCCGCTGCGGATTCCGCATCAAAGTCCTTCCAGCCGCTGAGGAAGAACCAGGTGTCCTCCCGGTTCTCGTCCGGCTCGTGGACGTCATCGCTGGAGCACCAGCTGTGGTCGGTCCCGTCCCTCGGGTCGAACGAGTTGGCGATGTTGATGAAGCGCACCGCGGTCTCACCCCACTCCTCGTTGGCCTCGTCGACCGCCTCGCTGATGGCGATGTTCGTCCGGTAGACGAGCTCGAACATTTCGCTGCGCAGCTTCTGGGTGAGGTACACGATGCGGTTGAGGGGCCAGTCGGAGGAAGGCTTGTATCCGCCCCACCAGTAGTGGAACGAGGAGTCCTTGCAGTCCTCTGTCAATGTGTTGAAGAAGACCGGGTAGCCGGCGACGTATAGCATGATGTCGGTCCCAGCGTCGTGGCCCTTCTGCAGGACCTTCATATAAGCGGCCTTCAGCTTCGCCTTGAAGCCGTCGTTGCCCTCATCCTGGATCATGGCGAAGGCCTTCTCCTGAGCCTCCTCGCAGTTCTTGCGGTTCGTCGATCCCAGTCTAGCCGTGTTCGGGGTGATGATGCAGTACCATACCAGGTCCGAGAAGCCGAGGTCGTTACCGCCGATGGTGAGGGTGACGACATTGGTGTCCGCGGCCGTACTCCAAGCGTCGAGCTTCTGCATCAACTCGACCGTGGTGTCGCCGGAGCAAGACTTGGGGCCCTCCCACGCGATGGAATCGTCGTTGAGCCATTTGTAGATGAGGTCGCCGTAGTTGTTAGATCCGACACGGCACGCGTCGCCCGACGTCGTCCCCGTGCCCATGCCGCTGGCGTACGAGTCGCCAAAGTGCGCGTAGCCGGCCACACGTGTTCTCGCGCTCTCGTCGTCACCGTCCCACACGACATAGTCGGCCATGGGGCACGAGGTGATAACCTGTCTCTTCGTGCCGCCTCCGCTGCTTGGCGGGCCCGTGGTGGCGGGGTAGGGGATCACCTTGTTGCAGCGCTTGCTGAAGAAGATGCCGGCGGCGACGAACGAGTATGTGTCGGCATTGTTCTCGCTGTAGTCCGCGGGGCACACGCCCTCGACAATCACACCTTCCGAGTTGGTGGTTTGGCAGATGATCTTGTCAGGGGTGGGCAGGGTTCCTGATTTCTTGGGCTTTGCCTTGTACGAGACGCAGGATCTGTCGAAGGTTCCCGCTGCGAGGGCAGTGCAGCCGTTGTAGCCGTAGGCCACGTCGAGAGCGCTGAGCACAGTGTATCGTCAGCAAGTTCCCACGGGAATGGTGAGAGGCGGTTTGGAGAGGGGAGCTACATACCCTGACTCTTTGTTCACTCCGTAAGATGTATGGGTCATCTCGTGGAGTAAGATGCCAGACTTTGCCCGCTGCGCATAGCGAAGATCCATGACATCGTTATCGCAGGCGTCCAGGGTGTCTGATGTCGAATCGCTTAGGAAACCGCCGTTGTCTTTGAAGAACGCGTCGCAAACGTTCATCACCTGCAAGTTGTCGTTCATCTGGCGAGTCCCGTTTGCATCAGTAAATCAGTCCAAACTATTCGTCGTAAGGGAGTACCCACGGAAGCCCACCAGCCTTTCTTCCAGCACCCTTCTTTGGTTTCGTCGCAGGTTACCGTGACGGTAAACTCTGGCGATCTACCACTGAGGACTAGAAGGTGAACATGCCCACGTCAGTACCTGCACAGACCGCCACAAGCCAACATCGGCTGACTCTCATCAGATGTGGATAGTCTACTCACTGTCTGCCATGCGACGATAGCGCTCCTTGACCTTGTCACCAAAGTCATCCTGGTCGCGAAGACTCTTGGAGAAGAAGTGGTTGTAGTAGTCGCCGAATTGCGGGTCACTGTACGCTTCGAGGGCCATCGCATACGCCCACGACATCTCGGTGCGGATGATAGTCTTTCTATCGTCACTACACTCACCTTGGCCCGTGGCAAAGTTGACGGGCACCATGACGGGAGGGTCCGCTCGTGCAAGAAGCTGATGCGAGACGCTTCCCTTGTTGCCGGCATCGACTGGTGATGCGTGAACGGCAACATGGGAGGCGACCAGCACAGAGAGTGCGCGAAAGGGTGACAAGAGATTCATGCTGAAGAGACCTTTTAGGCACTGAACGATTGTGGGAAACTGAACGAGAGATGGGATGACCAGTTGATGCTGGCCTCTTCCCTTGGATCTGTGACTTGAAAAGAGAATTACCTGGGCAAAAAGAGAGATTTATATACGCTTCTAGATCGCAATTGGATCAATCGATACTTCAGAGACTCCTGTACAATTCCCGTCTCTCCTCTCTCTCTCTCTCTGCCTAACTGACATCCACTTCACGAGCCTTCACGAAGCTGACGTCCAGATGCCACAGTAAACTGACAAAACGCCGTAGACCCCAACTGCAGCTAGCCATGCTATACCCAATTAGGATAACATGCAGCATTCCTCGATTCAACTCTCAACTTGCTGCTCATGGCACCTCAAGAAGCTGGCATCTCCATGCAGAAGTGGGCTGAGGGAGTTGCCGCAGATCCTGACAAGACCAGGATGGAACTAAGTAGGAAGTAACTTAGCAATTTTCAATTTAACTTGCATAACCAAGTGAGAATAATTAGATGTTGGGGGCGTGACGGGATCCAAGGCTCCTGGCCAAGACAAGGCCAACATGCGTTGCCTGGCTTGAGAGTTGTATTCGGGCAATGGCACCTCTCTTCTCAACCCTGACAATCCTCTCGTTGACAAAAACATCATAATATTTTGTGACGAGACAATGCCGTAAGTGTTCACAACCTCCGGGCGACTACTGTGGGGGAGTAATCGTGGGGTTGTATTGGCCGAGGGCGGGCCGGGAGCCAAGGCCACTTCTTCCAGGGATTCTATTCAGCCAGTCAGCACTAGAATATGCCTCACACAACGATCGGCAGACCAAGCTCCGTCCAAACGCAGGTTTTATTGGTCAGAGGCGGGTTTCGTTCCTGAGAAAATGCCGCGCATAGCCATCCCGCCGCGCCGAAGGATTCGGGCTGTACATGCGGACGGGAGGCGCGGGGCGGCCTACGCAGGTGCCGGGTAAGGCTGGCATTGAAACAAAGGAGGAGATGAGGGGCGCGGAGGGAGCAAACGGCGCACCCGGAGTTCAACATAAACTTCCACTCGCTCTCAGCAGCAATCTCTCGATAACACGAACTTGGACTCCCCATAATCGCACATGTCCGGTTCTTTTCCGTTGCATTACCTTCCGAACCAAGACATATCCAGCCCATCTATACTCAACATGGCAGTCCCGAACTGGCTCAGAATGTGCGTTACTCCTCCAAACCCCATGTTCCTGTGCACAAGTTGGCGACCCTAACTCGGCGAACTTCGCGTTTTAGTATATTCCTGCTCCTCACATTCGCATCGTTCCTGCCTCAGCTCCAACGGTTGTGGTCGCGTCGTGACAGCTCGGGAGTCAGCCTCTACTACGTCCTCTTCAACCTCTTAGTCGCGTCTGAGCTACTCACGATCGACCTGACCCTTTTGACGGGCGTCGAAGACAGCGATGTTTTCGTGCACCAGCCCGCATCCCTCGGCGACTGGTTGAACCTTGCCCAGTTTGCCATCGTTTGGGCTCTATGGGCTCTGATGTACGCATACCCCTCGACGCTGCACAATTATCAGATTGCTAACAAAAAACTTGGACACCACAGACTCGTTTCATGCATCGTGTTTTATCCAAGTGATGAACCTCGCGGCGTGCCCGGGAAGGTCTCTGCCATCTACACGACCTACCTACTCATCTCTCTCGTCCCCCTCATCATTGTCACAGCCAGCCCATCCTCTAAGGAAGGCCGCAGGTGGTTTGACGCTCTGTTCCTCGGCTTCCACACCTACTTTCTGAACCCGATCATCACGATCTTTGGCATCGCTGCTCTATATGCGGAAGCACGTACAATTCGTGCGCGCCCTGAAGGCTCAGGACTCGGTTCGCTGAGCGTTGTGGGTCTCGCGGTGCAGGCGGTTGTGTTCTTCATCGTGGGAGTTGCGTGGCCCGGTCGCTTGGTCTGGCCCTTTCCGATCTTCGGGGGGGCGTTCCTCGCCTGGATTCAGATGGTCGGGTTTGTGCTCATCGACTGTATTATTTTCGTGATCGCTCAGGCGGATCTCCTGTACATTGCCATGCAGCACAATGGATGGCATGCGGGGGTTCAAGGCGCAAACGGCGAAAGAGAGCCTTTGATCTGAACTCGCGGGGGCTACCTGAATATCTCAATCTTAGCAAAATTGCAGGACGGGAACACGAATGAAGAGAGTTTACACTAAACGCATTTCTAGACCGATTGGGAATCTGTTATTAGGGATTTCTGTAATGCGGTCAAATTCCAAGATCTGACTATGTCTAACTACTCGATTATCGTGAACTCGACTGGCTTCGCGCTAGATACTACCAGCCTCGGCCGACCTCCATTATCAGATGGCTCGGTGACATTTCCAGCTTCATAACACGGCAGTTTAACCACCGTCTCTGCATGATCCTCCATCGCTCCCCAATCCCACCAATCAACTCCAGCCTCCTCAAAGGTGCAGCGAAAGACGTCACCTGGGGCCATATCCCGAGGCAACTCGATGTCGTCTCCAGAGAGGGTCTTGGTCGTTGTCCAGGTCTCCCCCGCCCGTAAACTCGTGAAGTCCTTGTGCCTCCCAACACGAACGGAAATGTCCGGCTCGTCGACGATCATGAAACCAGCGCTGGTCTCTTCGAGCTCGCAGGATTCCCAGGTGCCGCTCTCAGCACTGCTACCGCCTGGAGCATCACATCCTCGACGGCGACAGATTTGAAATCCTCCAGGCTGTTGGTCAGACACCAGAGACAACCAATGGAATGTTACAGGTTTGTCGCCACTGCGCTCGACGCCTTCGTACTTGATCACGATCTCGACGTCGAAGTATCCACGGCCTCGCAGTGTGGGCGGACACCGAAGTGACGCCGAGAACATTGGCGCCCCCGGACTGCTGCAACGTTAGACGCCTAGCTCGTGTAGAAAGACCATGCATAAATAATACTTGACACTTACATTCGATCCGAGGGGGCCAGCGGCGCAGGCGATTCCGCCTTGCGGCGAGCTGCTGCCTGCTGCATCATTCGCCACCTCTGCTCCTCCGTGTTCGCCGCCACAAATCCCACCTGGGCTTCTCTGGCCGCACGTTCGGGCCAGGCTACCTCCTCTGCCACTGCCGTGAAGGTAAGGAGTGCTCCCCCGGGCATGACCAGCTGGGGCTGACCTTGCCCCTTTTTGGCACGCGGTCGCGACCTGAGTCCTGACGGAAGCTGCGTCCCAGCCTTCATCTCAAGTCCTACATTGTCTTGAATGCTGCCCCAGGCCCACATGCCAATTTCGGCTCCTGGAAAGACCAGCGAGTAAGTCTCATCTGCCTTCAGTACGCGATAGTATCGCTCAGGGAGGTCCAGTCTGGTCGGGCTCGTCTGCTCTCCGGGACCGAGTTCAAAAAGGTCAGCTTGATGTTGTCTGGATATGATCAAGCTGTCGACAGTTTGCTCCGGTAATGCTACGAGACCCGACTTGTTGTCCACGAGTACCTTTTCGAAGGTGCCGTCATCCTTGTGGCGCACGATAATGCACCCGTTCTCGGCAAATGCGTTGGTGTACATGGACCAGTGGAAGATACAACGTCTGCCCTTGCCATCATCATCTGCGGCGCGGTGTATAGTGCTCATGATCGGGTATGGCATGGTGAGCGAAAGGCGCTGGCCGGCTTGAAATTTCCAGGTTAGGCGTGGAGCGCTGGGTCTAAAACCATTGCGGTCAGCATTAGATCTGTGAACGGACGTACGTAATTAAGAAGGGGACGTGATTACTTTTGATTCTTCTTCCCCAAGGACACAAATGAACCCACATCCGATCTTGTCGTCTGCGCCATTGCGAAAGGAGCTTGCGGGTTGAAAAAAACGTAGTGATTGCGAGGACTTCACTAGGGATAATGAGTTGCTACTGCTTGATGTTAAATAGATTAATGATTAGAGAAGAGAGAGTCAGCCTGCATTAAGTAGGAGTCTGGTTATCAGCTATGTATCCTGCAGTGTAGCTGTCCTGCCTGTGTGGGGCTGTAAGCCTTGGATTGAAGTTATCCTATTGGTAGGATCTTAATTATAACCGTCTGCGCCTAGTGATAACTTTAAGCAGACGCAGTAATTTAATTACGCGCGGTAAGGACTCTAAGTATATAGGTGATAATAATACCTTTAACTGCATATAGTATAATAAGTTATTATATATTACAGTCAGCTATCAAACGGTAGGGTCTACTAATAGAAGTTAGGGATTAACGTTAAAACAGTACACTAGGGTTATAGTTATAAGTTATAAGTTATAGGCTATAGTTGTTACGGTCAGCTATCCGACAGTAGGGTCTGCTAACAGAAGTTGGGGATTAACGCGTGGTAAACAGGTTTCGTATTGTAGTCCTGAGTTGTGGGTTATAGGCTATTATAGATTAGTCTTCAGAAGCTAAGGTAATTAGTCCTAGACTTAATAAGTTATTTATAGTGTAGGTAAGCTGAAAGTATCCTGAGGATAAATATAAAGTTAATTACTGAAGAGCTATAGAAACCTAACTGTAAACTAGGCTTAGGTCGTACTATATATAAGGCTTAAATAGTATACTTTATCTACTCCTAGGTGATCACTTAGGTGTATAAGGTAATTGTAATTAGTTAGTATAACTAACTAATTACTAAGCGCTTCTTTCTGCGCTCTACTAATTATTCCTTATCTTATTGTTATATAACTAGTTCTATAGTTCTTCTATTCTAAGTAAGTCTCTAATATTCCTATAGTCCTATAGTATAAATACTTTACCTTAGCTACCTAACGCCTAGGTAGGTTAATTAACTATTATCTATATATAATAAGTTATAATATTAGGTCCCCTCTCTAAAGGTCTTACCCTTAAGACCTAATATAAGTAGGTTATTAGTCCTAAGTTAGGGATCTATTAATTATACTTCCTATTTTACCTATAATACTAATATTATATCAGGTCGCATTTAAAAATCAAATTCCACTTCTACTCTTTATTATCATAATTATACGTTATATATTACTAAGTTTAGCTTTATTATTAATATACCTTATTTATATTATTATTCTTCTGAGAAGCACTATAAATTACTCCCTAGGGGTGAAGTTTATAGTAAGTATACTTATTTAGGGAGGTCTTATAATACTATAGTAAATACTATTTATACTTATAAGTCTTCTATATTATTAATATCTTATTATCTAGCTAATCCTTTATAGTAGATTATCTATTAAATAAGGCTACTTACTTAGAAGATACTAAAGTAGCTAAAGAGGAAGTATTAAGGAAAAAGGCTACTACCTTATATGCTGCGTAGGCTGAGTTAGATAAGTCTATAGCGCGGTTAGATCGTTTATATAAGTAGAAAAGGATAGTGTTTTAGAAAGGTTAGGAGGTTATAGAGGAGGAGCTAGTAGTATCTCTTTGTTACGGTCAGCTATCCGACAGTAGGGTCTGCTAACAGAAGTTGGGGATTGACGCGTGGTAAACAGGTTTCGTATCGTAGCCCTGAGTCGTGGGTC
>JABGLZ010000665.1:22568-34214 GCA_014705045.1 Colletotrichum theobromicola | reverse complement strand
CCTCCAGGCCCGCCACAACCTGGTGACCTCCTTGTTCACATCCTTCTGCTCCGACATCGTGAGAGCGTTCGACTACTCCGCTGAAAACGTGTATCTGCGGCCGTGTTGTCGAGATTCGAGGTTGTGGATGGTGGTCGGGGTGGAGAGTTGGGTATCGCGAAGGGTTGACGTCGAGGTTGAAAAAAAGACTGGCGTCGGTCGCAAAGCCAAAAAGTTCTGGCGTTCGAGTTCAGCCTTGCAGCGAAAAATCTAAGTGGGGCCCGAGCGCCCAAAAAACACCCAGTCTGAAGACGGGCTTTTCTGGAAAAATCCCCAGGGAAAGAGCAGGGGGATCTTCCGAGACAGCATTCAACGGAATAACTCCTGCTGGCGTAAGGTACGTATCTACCCAGGGTAGACAGCTCACACCCTTGACGGACACCCCTAGGTCTGTTGGCAGAAGCACGAGCCACCACCAGCCACGGGCCCTCTTGCTTCCTGCACCGATGATTTTCAGTGGGTTAGGTTCCGTTCCTTCAGGGTCCATATGGCAGGTTGTGAATGGACATCGAAACACTGAAGTTGTAAAGGCGCACGTGCCAACGTGGCCTAGAAACCCCACAGTCGAGTCCACGGAAAGCAGGTGGCCTTAGCAGGGAAAGTACCTGCCACGGAACCCAAAAGGGTGAATTTCAACAAAATTGAGGGTCCGTTGCAAAGGTACCACGCAAAAGTTCACCTTTGCGCGGCCCATTATTTCTCCCTCGCCCATCCCGATTCCCCTCCTCCTCTTCCACACCTCTCACCTTCCGACCAGAGCTGAGCGCATTCACCGGCCTTTGCCAATTGATCGTCCTTTGACCCAGGACGGCAGGCATCTTATACTACTTCGACAATGGCGGACACTAAGCAGGCACCCGCTGCCGCGGCCGAGAAGGCTGAGCAGAAGGCCAGACCGGCCATGCCTGATGAGGCCGAGTTCAAGAAGAAGCTGAACGTTGCCGAGAAGGAGCTCAAGGAGGCTGAGGACAAGCTGGTATGTATACGCATCCTGCTGTTGACGAATTGCTGCCGCTTTCCTTCCTTGCCGCAACATTCTAGCGCATCCAATTTACGTCGATATCACAAAAGCAAATATGCCGTCTGAAGTCGCTGTTACTCACAAAACTCTCAATCGCAGAAAGCCATCAAGGCCAAGATCGACCTCGCTACCCCGAACAAGAACAAGGACCAGCCCTCTCCTACCCAGAAGCGTCGCCAGGAGCTCATCGCCCAGCTCAACGAGATCCGCCAGAAGCAGGGCGCCGGCAAGAATGCCCGCACCGGCAAGCTTGACCAGATCAAGCGCCTCGATGAGCAGATGCGCTCTCGCATTAACGAGCAGAAGAACGCCAAGTCCAAGGTCAACTTCAAGAGCGTGGAGGAGCTCGACCGCCAGATCGAGAAGCTCGAGTCTCAGGTTAACTCTGGATCTATGAAGATCGTCGACGAGAAGAAGGCTCTTGCCGAGATCTCTTCCCTGCGCAAGCTCAGGAAGAACTTCTCCCAGTTCGACGACTCCCAGAAGCAGATTGATGACCTCAAGGCCAAGATCAAGGAGATCAAGGACTCCATGGACGACCCAGAGGCCAAGGCCATGAGCGAGCAGTACAACAAGCTCCAGGCCGAGCTCGACGCCATCAAGGCCGAGGGCGACGAGGCGTACAAGAACCTCTCTTCTCTCCGCGACGAGCGCACCAAGCTCCACGCCATCCAGAACGAGAAGTACCAGGCCGTCAAGACGCTCAAGGACGAGTTCTACCAGGGCCGCAAGGCCGCCCAGGCCTACGAGCGCGAGGCGCGTGAGAAGGCCCGTGAGAGGAGAAAGGCCGAGCACGACAAGTACATCAAGGAGCGCAAGAAGGCCGACGCCGAGAAGTTCCTTGCCGAGGCCAGCGACCCGGCATACCTCGAGGAGATCCGCCGCGCCAACAGCCTGCTGCAGTTCCTCGACCCCTCCCACAAGACCGAGAAAGCCCCTCTTCTGGCCGACAGCGGCCTCAGCGCTCAGGCCAGCCGTACCGTCGACGACTCTGGCATCAAGGGCATGAAGGTCGTCTCTAAGAAGGACCGTGATGAGGACTACCTCCCCGCGGCGAAGAAGGGTAAGAAGGGCAAGAAGGGTGGTGCCGCCGCTTCCGACGCCGGCAAGTTCAACTGCCCGCCCTCCGTCGTCGAGGACTGCGCCTTCCTCAATATCGACCCTCCCATGAGCCAGTCCGACGTCCCTGCTGTTGTCGAGAAGGTCAAGGCCAAGTTGGACAACTGGAAGTCTGACCAGGAGGCGCAGACTCAAAGAGTGAGTTACCAAAGATGAAGCGTTTCCAGCTCTGTGTTACTAACATCCTCTGCAGAACATTGAGAAGGCCAAGAAGCAGCTCGAGAAGCTCGAGGCCGATGAGGCCAACGGCATCAGCAACGGCGACGGCGTCGAGGAGGTTACCAAGGACCTCAAGGAGACCTCCGTCGAGGATAAGGCATGATTTACACATCATCGCCCTCCCAAAAGCCGCCTGTGCCTGGACCGAGAAACTCCTCTCCAATATCACCATTGACTCTTCGGTCATCCCAAGGGTACCGAAGAGCTCAAACCTATAAAGTAAACGAACACACACACCCACTCACAAAACTCCTACCCTTGCATAAAAAGTCGGATCTCGGGGACGCAAACAATTTTTTTATAACTGTGGCGATTTTCTGCGTCTTTCCAGCCCACATTGCTCGCCGACCTTGAGGGCTTTCTTGTACTTAGCAGCTCCCCCTGTTCCAGCGCAAAATGAGAGGAAAAGAGAAAAGCTATTTTCAATCTGTACATGATGCGGCACTTCTTATACCGTCATGTGATGGGCCGTGAACATCCTAGCTGCCCAAGACTAACCCACCAGAGCAAACGTCAGTGGCCAGAGATAACCTTTCAAGGCCCACGAAACTGTTCCAATCATGACCATGTCTCAATGCCCACGTCCACCGACGCAAACTACGCAATCAAAGAAGAAGCTCTGCTCTCCCTTGCCCCCCTGCCCCCCTCAAGCTGCCATGTCTGGCATGCATGACGAACCAACGGCTGGAACCCACGCGCTTTGCCGACCCTATCACGGCGCCGATTCGCCGGCATTGGTTCGTCCTCTTGGGCTCGCGTCGGGCAGGTGTGCGTGTGCGTCATGTCGTCATGTCGGACATGAACCCTTATGAGGAGAGGGTGAAAGGGAAGAAATGCAAAGAATCCCCCGCTGTTGAGGTGCTGCTGACCCCTATGTGTGGAGTAACATTTCTTCACAGGTGCTGACTTGGAGTACAATTTTTTCGTCACTCTGCTGCGCTTCTGTCGAGGTAACCTCGGCTGCTCGCGTTATGTTTGTATGTGTGAGTGTGTGTATGTGTGTTTGTATTTGTGATCATATGACGTCTATTTGATTCGCGGGCGTGACGAAATGGCATGTTCACAACGGCGGTACAGTGATGTGTCGTGTCTTGGGTTCACCCAAGGAAATACGTCCTCAGCGACAATTTGGGAAACGAAGCCGGATCGCAGGAAAGAAGACAGTTGTCCCTGTTGGGCTTATATTTAAATATTTGTAGATTGCTCTAGTTGGCCGCATGTCTGAGGGGCTTGTTCATCTGTTTTAGAATCCTAGCGCAAGAATATGGTAGAAGTGAAGAACAAAAAGAGGTATCCGGCCTGCGCCGTCGCGAATGCCAGCCATGATTATGAAAATTTCCCCTCTTTCCGTTGTCCGTACACCGACGCCAACCTACCAAAATGACATAACAGAGGAAACATGTAAAATCAAGTACATAAAGCTGGTGAAACGGAAACACGATTCCTGTCTCTCTCTGTCTCTAGAAACGTATCAACAACGCCGCGGCGGGGTAATCCTGAATGATGCCACACCGTTTCTGCAATGCAATAGTCTGGGGAGGCCGGGGTGAAAGTGGGGGGAGAAGGCTTATGCAGTTCGTGGATCTCATGAAACATCATTATAACGCGCGAGAGCGTTGCGTGCCATACAAACGAGACCTTTTTTTGCTTCCGGGGGAATATCCAGCTCGTGAATTCTTTTTAGTATGGTGGGCCACCATAGCCGCCGTAGTAGCCGGGACCGGGCGGCGGCATTCCTGACATTCCTCTTGAGCCACCAAAAGGTGCCGGGGGACCGGGTGGTCCTCCTGGAATAGGGCCTGAGGGTGGCATGGATCTCCTGTTTTCCCTGGGGTCTCTTGGGCCTGGTGTTCTCCTGCCCATTCCCCGTGGGTCCCGTGGGTGTTCGAATGGCGGCGGTGTTCTTCTTGCGAATGGGTCCTTCTCGTGCGAGCTGCCAACACCCGCGATGGCCGGCATGTCACGTCCACCAACCTGAAGACTGCGCCGGCTGGTTTTCCGAGAGCCGCTGAGGGCACTCAAAGGAGGATCTTTGACGGTGGGATCGTCGTCGGGAGGGAGCGTCAGGTCTACCAGGCTATAAAAGTATTCCAAAACCTCGGGATATCTTTGAACGCTGGACTGCCAGTCCTCGTCAATGCCGCGTTTCAGGCTCGCTTGTGCCTCGGCAATGTCGTTGGGGTGAGGTTGGGTGTGGTAGTAGTGGTAGGCTTGTTGGGTGATGCGTTCGAGGTTGGCGGTGTGAGCAGCCTTTCGGCGCTCAGTGAGCAGACGAAAATACTCCAAGATGTAGTCTTGGGCATGGGCGCGAACCCAGGTTCTAGCAATCGAGTCAGCGATTGGAGGAATTGCAGCATAGCTCCCCCTTGTACTTACCGAATCTCATTGTATATCGTGTTCATCATGCGATGCTCGGCCTGCTTGATGGCAACATCAAGACCCTTGGCCTCACAATCGCATGCCAGAGTGGCAGGAGCATGGCAAATAGCGCAGTCGGGGTCCATCCTGACTGTGGTCTTGCGGTGACGGGGCGTGCGTGGTGTCCGCGGCCTATGTTCTCTCTCTCTGGAATACATCTTAGCGGATGGTTCCCTTTTGGGACGTCGACAGTCTATAGTCGACGGATGGGGCAAGGTTCGGCGGAGAGATAGTGTACAAGGAGATCAAGATGGTTCATCCACTACTAGTACAATGGACATTCTTCCTCGAGACCCGTATCATGGGTCTCTTGAGAAAAGAAATGCTGGGTTGGGGTTGCAATGGGGCCTTGGAGGGGAGAGGGAGTATGGGAGGAAGAGAGGAAGGCGGTGATGAACTGACCTGACTTATTATTAAGAGGGAAGGATGGTGACAGAAGGACCCGACGTGTCGGCAGCGGTAAGGGAGGAATTGGGAATAAACAATACTAGGACGAATAAAGCGAGCTGGTACTGTCGGTTGGTGCGATGTATCATGCAGCTTCGAAGCATGAAACAAGACGACGGACAGCAAGCAGCAATAGTGGCAGCGGCAGCAGCAGTAGCAGTGAGCAGTGAGCAGTGCAGAAGGAATCCAAGGTCGGGGGATGGATAGAGAGGACCGAGGCAGGGAACAAACGAGAAGTGGTCGTACTCGTTGCCGGTGCGGTGCGGTGCGGTGCGGTGCAGTGCAGTCGGGAAGCACGACACAGGCGGCTCCTAGTGAAAGGGGAGACAAAAACAGACGATGCGGAGGAGACGTGGGGAGAAGATAGTTCGATCCACGAGGGCGCAGGCAGATGAAGAGAAGATCGAATGAGAAGAGGTTTTTGACTGCAGCGAGTGTCGTGGCTCGAATGCGAGCGTGTTGCAATATGCAAGTCTGGGGGCAGAGGGGCCCAATGGGAGGGGTGGCAAGCAGGAGACGTCGTTTGCCCAACGGTGTCCCAATGGGATGAGCTGGTGGCCGGCGCTGGTGCCGATGCTGGTGCTGATGCTGCTGATGCTTGGGCGGACACTAACGAAGCGGCGGGTTCTGCGTGTGTCTTGCTTCGTGGTGGTTCGTGGGAGGGTTGGTGGGAAGAATGGGATGGGAGCAGAGACGATACGATACGATACGATACGATACGGTCTGTGGGAGGGAAGGGAATCAATTGGCAGATGATGGATGGGAGGTAATGGGGGAAAAACCCGCAGCTAGACAGACAGACTCTAGGAAGCAGAACAGCAAACTGTGTGGTTTGGATCTGAGCAATGAGAGAAGTGGATGGGGTCGATTATGTGTGCGTTGTTCGCCCCTCGTTCAGTTTTCGGCTCCCAGCTTCAGCTTTTCTCCAGTCTGGCTGGCTCCGGTGCCGTCCATCTCCGTTTCCTCCTTCGGTTTGGGTTTGGGCTTCAAGGCGGTCAACGGCCAATTGCTGGTAGACTGTGTCTGTAGGGTAGCATGTACCCGACGCCTGTGACCTCTCCGCCTGCAGCAAGGCAAGACAACCTCCACTGGAGGATACCTTACCTCAAGAAGAGAAGCCGCGGGGGCGTTTGCTATGAAGCGGGGAGGGGAGGTTGGGCGAGAAGCAGGCAAGAAGCGAGCGACAAGCACCAGCCTGCTTTCCGCTGGCCGTCTTCTGTCCAACGGGAGCCACCGAAGAGGAAAGAAAGCGGAGAGGGGCAGACAGTGAGACCCGCCCAACCTGGGCACCGACCTTCGAGACGCCGACACGGCCGGCAGGACGGGGTGGGGTGGGGTGGCTGGATTTCCACCTCACACACACACACAGTGGACCGACCACTGACTCTCTGGATGGATGCAACCCAAAGGGCCCAATCCATCCATCTCTACTGTTTTTTCCCACCATCGAACAGGAGATTGCCGTGGCCGTTGAGGCTCAAAAACTGTGGCAATACCCTTCTGCTCGAGTAGCAAGAGGAGACCAACCACTTGGTTCGCCATCACCACCACCATCGTCGCCCATGGCTTTGCCGCCGGCGTTTGGCGGAACGGCGGGTGGTCGATGCACCTGCAACCCCTCTTGTCAGAACCTCAGACCCGCTCACCGCATCTTGAGACCATGTAGCTGGACTGCCAGAGCCTGCCGCCCGCTGATGAAGCATGCCTAGCGAAACAGATAGAGTTGTCGGATTACGGTGCATCGAGGCGATAGAACCTGTGGCATGTGGCCATGGGTAAGCTGCATCGTCCTTTTTCCGTGCATTTCAATTCGGTTAAAGTTGCGTTGATGCACGAAGCTCACAGTGCTTCATGAGGTGTGGGAGAGACGTTGAAGAGGCTGAAAAGACGTCCGATCCCTTCATTTTATGTCTCGTTCCAACGCAGGCAATTCAAGGCAACCAGGCAGTGCTCCGGCCTGAAGATGACGGCTGTCGAGTCTCGACAAGCTTGGGCTGCCCGAGAGCGTCGTTCGCCAGTCGATCCCGGTCGTCGTCGGTTGCTCCCGCCCCTGCCACATTATGTAAGAGTCACGACCTTGGCTGGAGAGCTCACCACAAACAGACGGCTGCGCTCATAGAACACCTATCCATCAAGTATGGTGTTGTTGAAATTGGAACGTTTCTTCCATTCATCTGGATCATGTACCCTGGAGAGCCTCCCGCTGAGGATAGCCGCCCTTTACCATCGCTGACGCGATTGTAGTCTGGAGGTTAGCGGACGAGGGTCCGTTTCGGCTAGTTGTTGGCGAGCTTGCCTGGGGAGATAACATGGATATCGACAAAAACATCGTTTCGATGTTAATGTACCGCGCTATTCTGACATATTCAACCCTCCCTTCAAATAGGTTTTGAGGTTACGCTGTGATCCAGCAACGATTTGGAGATAGCGGCGAAAACTTGGTAGCTTTGGTATTTCTTCAATCCCTCTGTACATTATGTAAGCCATCTCTTATCTTATCACCCTATGGCGGCAACCCAAAATTTCCCAAACTACTCCGTACATGACAACCAACTGCATTTGACGAATTCATCACAATCGGCTTTTGCCTGGGTCACTCGGGACAATGGCGTCGAGATGCTCCGGCAGCCATTATCTGTTCCTCCCGTTCCTATACCCCTCGCTTTTCGTCTCTCGAGCCACCAGCGCATCCCGTTTCGCCACGAGGACCATCGCATCCCGCCGCCATAGCTCCACCCACGTTGCCCAAGAACCAGCATCGACCCGACTAAACCCAGCGCCCGACGACTATGCCTCGCCCAATTTTGCTGACAAGGCCAGCTTGACACTTTATGCTGGCCCCGGTGGTCACGGGTGTATATCGTTTATGCGCGACGCATATCTTCCCGACGGTCCCCCAAACGGCGGGGATGGAGGTCATGGAGGCAACATTTACATCCAAGCCGTACATGGGGAGACTTCGTTACACAAGCTAGCAAGGAGACGCTTTATTCGCGCAGGGCGGGGGAAAACCGGACAAGGCAGCGCAAAGGGCGGCCAGCGGGGCGAGGATGTCATCATAACCGTGCCCGTCGGCACCGTTTTGCGCGAGCTGGAAAGAGAAGACCCCGTTGCCGAGGAGGCGGTGCTCCAGCGCGCGTTGCGAGCGAAGAGAAAGGCAGAGAAGCGTGTGAAGCGAGAACGCGAGGAGGAGCTTGCGCGCCGACAACTGCAGATGACCGACGAGGAGATAGAGGAGGACAGACTGATTGAAGAAGAACGCAAGGCCAAGAAGCCCGAGCCGGAGGAGGAGGAGGAGCCAGAGGATCCTGAGCGTCACAAATGGCTTCTATATGCAGGTTTATCCAAAACTGACTTGAAGACTATTGCTCTGCCAAAGGCCCCACGCCGGCAACGCCTTTACCATCAACCTCCCGGTCCTATTCAAATCGATTTATCACGCCCATCCCCACAGCCGATTTTGCTTGCCACTGGCGGTGTTGGCGGTCTCGGCAACCCGCACTTTGTGTCTCGCGAATTCCCAAAGCCTATTTTCGCAACAAAGGGCGAGCGAGCAGTGACGATGCAGATTGAACTCGAGCTGAAGCTGCTCGCCGATGTTGGTCTTGTGGGCTTGCCCAACGCCGGCAAGAGCACACTGCTTCGGGCTCTTACGAATTCGCGCACCCGAGTAGGAAACTGGGCTTTCACAACTTTGCAGCCCAACATCGGCACCGTCGTGTTGGACAACTACAAGGGCCGACCCGTTATCAAGAGCTACAAGCGCTATCCCGCTGCGGCATCCTCGACTGGCAGCCATGAGGAAGAGGTCCAGGTCGAACAGCGAACTCGCTTCACGGTTGCCGATATTCCGGGTCTCATCGAGGGCGCTCATCTGGATCGTGGGCTTGGCATGGAGTTCTTGCGTCATGTAGAGCGAGCTGCCGTGCTCGCTTTCGTCATCGACCTCTCCGCCGGGCCCGCTGTGAAGGCGCTCAATGCTCTGTGGAAGGAGGTCGGCCTCTACGCCCAGATGCGCGAGGAGGAGGAGCGAGATCGTGAGGTCGACTCCCGCATTGACTGGGACCTCGCTTCCACTGGCGCCACCGAGCGTCCATACGGAGGTAATATGATGATTGCCGATGCCCCTGAAGCCCCCAAAGAGGAGTCGGGACTACATATCACAGCCAAGCCGTGGTTCGTTGTTGCTACCAAGGCAGACCTACCCGAGACGCAGGAGAACTTCAAGGAACTGAAGGAGTACCTTGAGAAGATCACCGACGGTGCCGCTCCTCATCCAAGCGGCGTTGAGAAGGGAACCTGGACGGAAAACTGCGCCGTCATTCCCGTAAGCGCCATCCATGGCCAGGGAGTGGACAGGATTGTGCACTGGACTGTAGGATTACTTGATGAGTAGATGTGTGACGCCTGTACCATAATTGTAAAAAGGAACCACTCATAGTCAGTTCTGGACTGATTGCATTCTTGAATTATGAGACAAAGAAACCACCCATGACTTGCAACCCTTTTACATCTTGTACGAGACCCCAGACTCGTGCTCCATCATATCGAAGGCCGGCTTCGCAGAAAACCATCCCGCCATCTCGGTACCGATCGACTTGTACGTGAACTCGGCGTCCTCCTCCTCGACCTTGGTGGTCAAATGGCCTCGACCGCCCGCGGCGGCGTCGGCGAGCAGCTGCTGGTGGCAGCAGCGCTCCAGGCTGAGGAACCAGTACACGCAGCTCTCGACCGACTTGCCGCAGGTGATGAGGCCGTGGTTCTGCAGGATGGCGGCCTTCTTGTCGCCGAGCGCCTTCGCGATGCGGATACCCTCCTCCTTGCCCAGCACAATCCCGCCAAAGCTGTCGTACAGGACGATGTCGTTGTAGAAAGCGCATGTATCTTGGCTGATGATGTCGAGGTTGCGGCCGAGGGTGGAGAAGGCCTGGCCGTAGAGAGAGTGGGAATGGGCTACGCAGTTTATTTCGGGCCTGGCTTCGTGGACGGCATGGTGGATCATGTATGCTTGGGGATGTTAGTAACGTTGTTCATTGTAGCGTGGTTTGCGAGAGTGTGGCGAACCGGCTGTGTTGAGCAGTCTAACAGGGCCGCCCTCGACTACTTCCCCGTTCTCATCCACCCGGATCAGATCAGATGCCTTGAGTAGAGGCCATGGTACGCCAAATGGGTTCAGCCAGAAGGTACCTGGCTCGACGGGGTCCTGAGCCCTCGTGTCAGAAGAGACGTTGCCATGCGAAAACGGAGAAAACTCACGCGAACAGTGATGTGGCCAGCCACGCCAGCATCAAATCCGTTCTTGGCGAAAAGGCGGAAACCCAACGCAAGACGCTCTTTGAGATGCTGTCGTTGCTGGTACGGATCATCGTACTTGACCGGCTTCATGTTCAGAGAGAGCTTCATTGAGCCTCTGTCCACGGTCGTTTTGGCCTTGCCATTTGAGGCGGCGGTGGCGTCCACCTGTGGAATTTGGTTGACAGTTGATGCGGGGGCCATGGCTGGTTTGTGGGGTTTACAGAGTCACGGAGTTGAGTGACAGTATTACTGGACAAGTGACAACACTGAAGTCGGTTTATGAGAGCTATGGCATTTTTAAGTAGTCTAAGTCGCCTCCAGCTCGCGCCCTTGTCGAGCCGAAAGGCGCGGACGCATGCTACTCGCATGCGGGGATGTCTCAACCTCTCGGCTGGCATTCGGCTGCCGTTTCCCACGTTCTGACGGCAAAACAAGCTCTTGTTGGGGAAACGGCATATTAAGTGGCATAGGTCCCCATGGGACGGCGAGAAACTAAGGCGCATACACTACGGCGGCAGGTAGTAACAGAAGCTCCCCTCAGGTCCCGAGGCAACAACCCCGCATTGGGCGATCGATGTTAGGCCTATCCTTGCCAACGACCGCCTCGGTGCCCACTCCCTGCTGCCAGCAGGACCCAATCAGTTTCCAGGTATTAGCAGACCGGACCTCTCTGTACGCCAGCCAACACACAGACTTGCTCGCGTGCCGATGAATACTCATGTGTTATTTGCGAGTTGTACATGGAGGAGGTACCTTAGGAGGCGAAGAACAGCTCTGATGCTGCGCCGCGGATAACACGGAGCTTCAGAAGTTTCAGGGACATTCATATAACCCCGCCAGAGCACACTCGCCAATCAGTGACCACAAGAGTGTTCGCTATATCAGTTGAGCTAAGGCTCATGCCTCAGCAAGCTTTCAGCATGAGATGAAGTCTCCAGGCGAAGTGGACTTTTTCGAGCACCTCCCCGCTGACTGATGGAGCTGATGACTTTGAAGAGCTGCAGATTGTCTTTCAGGCGCTTCTGCGGAATCAAGCCGGGGGGAGACCCTGAGTGACAGGGGTACGATGCGGGGTGATAAGATAGCCC
>JABGLZ010000665.1:0-22536 GCA_014705045.1 Colletotrichum theobromicola | reverse complement strand
AAGATAGCCCACCTTCCGTCTTATGATTGGCCAATCTTCAGCAAATCGAGGGGCTGGCGCATACCGCCCGAACCTCCAGCTTTTTTTTTTTTGTCAGTCTCGTTTGAGTGACAGCAAAATTTCCCACCGCGCGACAGCTGCCGCGATCTCACCTCTGAACTCCATCTCCCACACAACACGTGCGCGCCCGACCAACACCACACGCACGTCAACAGATCCTGCATCATGGGTCGCAAGTTCAAGGTCGGCAGCTTTGCAACGAGGAAATGAAGTTTTGATTATGCTGACATGCGTTGTAGGGCAAGAAGGGCAAGGGACGCGGCGGCGGTGCTGACCGCGGCCGCCAGCCTCGCAGCGAGTCGTGGCAGTCGTACCCGGCCGTCGACAAGAAGAACGAGAGGCTTCAGCGCTACTACAACACGATCATCGGTCTGTCCGAGGAGGAGCAGGGTCCCTTCTGGGATGCGCTGCGCAGAGATCTCCCCAACAGCTTCCGTTTCTGCGGCTCCAAGGGGTGCGTCGCAACAGCTCAATTGAGATCGATCAAGGACTTCGTACTGACTCACATCTAGCCACGCCTTGCATGTGAAGAAGCTCTTCCAGGAGCGCTACATGCCCGAGATCGTCAAGATCGAACACGCCGACGGCCGCGCTGTCGACGCCCCCAAGCCTATCAACTGGTACCCCAACGAACTCGCCTGGGATATGACCACCCCGAAGAACGTCATTCGCAAATATGCTCCCTTCTCCGCCTTCCAGAAGTTTATGGTCTCCGAGACGGAGGTCGGCAACATGAGCAGACAGGAGGTCGTCAGCATGATCCCTCCTCTGTTGATGGACCTTCGTCCTGGCATGACTGTCCTGGACATGTGCGCTGCTCCCGGCAGCAAAGCTGGCCAGCTTCTCGAGATGGTTCACCAGGGCGAGGAGGCTAGAATCCGAAAGGTCCTGCGCGCCTACGCCAAGGAGGATGGACTCGCCCTTGGCGACGAGACTGAGGAGGAGCGCGAGGCTGATCTTGCAGCCGACTCCTCGGATGACGGCCGAGCCACCGGTCTCCTGATTGCCAACGACGCCGACTACAAGCGTGGACACCTGCTCGTTCACCAGCTTAAGCGCATTTCATCGCCCAACCTGCTCGTCACTAACCATGACGCCACGCAGTTCCCAGCGATCAAGCTCCCGTCGGACCCTGCGACCCCGAATAAGCCCGTCTACCTCAAGTTTGACAGAATCTTGGCTGACGTTCCTTGCTCCGGCGACGGCACCTTGAGAAAGAATGCCAACCTTTGGAAGGACTGGCAGCCGGGCAATGCTCTTGGTCTCCACGTTACTCAAGTCAGAATTCTGCTGCGTGCTCTCGCCATGCTCAAGGTTGGAGGCCGCGTTGTCTACTCCACGTGTTCCATGAACCCCGTCGAGAACGAGTCCGTCATCGCTGCTGCCATCGATCGTTGCGGCGGTCCTGACAAGGTTGAGATCGTTGACTGCAGCAACGAGTTGAAGGGTCTCATCAGAGCCCCTGGTATGCGCAAGTGGCAGATCATGGACAAGTCTGGCAGGCTCTGGAGCTCTCAGGCTGAAGTCGACGAGTTCACCAAGAACAGCTCCGATGGCATCGCCCCCGGCCGACTTGCCGAGACCATGTTCCCTCCCTTGGAGGGCAGCGTCTGCGCCGACCTTCCCCTCGAGCGTTGCATGAGAGTCTACGGCCACCAGCAGGACACCGGCGCCTTCTTCATCACAGTCCTGCAGAAGAAGTCGGAGCTCAAGATTCGTCCCGAGGATGCAAAGACCGATTCAAACGGAACCGGAGCGACCGCCACACCCGCCGCTGAGAACGGCACCGAAACCAAGGCGGAGGAGAACACTGCAGAGAAGACCGAGAACACTGAGGAGAAGGTCGAAGAGAAGAGCAAAACGGCTGAGGCTACGGCAGAGGCTGCGGCTGAGGAGCCCGCGCAGGATGCCACGAACGGTACGAAGCGACCGCGCGAAGACGAGGCGGCTGAAGGCGAGGCCCAAGACGCGAAGAAGCCCAAACTTGAGTCGCAGAACAAGCCCCAGAGATCCAACCGCAACGCCTACGGCCAGGTTGAGGAGCCCTATAAGTTCCTCGACCCCAAGCACGAGGTCATTCAGCACATCAAGGGGTTCTATCACATCTCTTCTCGATTCCCAGAGGACCGCTTCATGGTGCGCAACGCCGCCGGCGAGCCCGCCAAGGCCATCTACTACACCTCTGCCCTTGCGCGCGACATCCTCAGAGAGAACGAGGGTCGCGGAATCAAGGTCATCCACGGCGGCGTCAAGATGTTTATGAAGCAGGACGCCCCGTCTGCCGAGGTTTGCCGCTGGAGAATCCAGTCCGAGGGCATGCCCATCCTCCAGGGCTACGTCGGCGAGACTCGTGTCGTCCGCCTCACAAACAAGGAGACCCTCCGCAGACTCCTTATCGAGATGTTCCCCCGCATTGCTGACGGCGAGTGGCAGTCCATGGGCGAGATAGGAGAGCGCATCAGGGACATTGGCATGGGCTGCTGCGTGCTGCGCGTTGAGCCCGATGGCACCGATGCCGCCTTCAGCGAGGGTTTTGCGCTTCCTCTGTGGAAGAGCATCCACTCCCTCAACCTCATGCTGCCCAAGGAGGAGCGTAAGGCGATGCTGTTGCGTATCTTCAACGACACCACGCCGCTGATCAACAACAGCCTCCAGAAGCAGAAGCAGATTGACGAGGCTGCCAAGGCCAAGGCCGCTGAAGAGGCCGAGATCGCGGAGCAGGAGTATGCCGACATTGAGGACGCACCCACTCCCGAGGAGATGGACGCTGAGCCTACCCCGGCGCCCCCGGCGGAGGAGGCTGCCCCCGAGGCCACCAACGGAGAGAACTAGGAGAAGCCGTTTGTACTAGCTTGGAAAGAGAGCAAATAGGATCAGCTCTGGGAAGACATCTTTGGCGAAAATGGCAGTGAAGGCATCGTGAGCAACAATAGCCAAGAGCAGGCATGGGAAGAGGTGTTTGCTCAGGAGGCCCAACTGATGGCCAATGAGAAGAGTGAGGAGCCCGGTGTAGACCCGGCTAGCACCCCTGTGAACGAAAACTGGCCACCGGGAGCCGAAAGGGCTCGTCTCATGACCAATGCTCTCTGGGAACTTCGCCGAGGGCGAGCCAACTTCGCTGCTGAGCCGAGACGGAGTTCGGACGGGCGGAGACTCTGGCCTGCTCCAAAGGCGGCAACCTGCGTAAGGTACTAGGCGGGAGGGAAAATGTATGAGTACATGAGAATTTTGTTGGAGTAGCATATCACAGTCTGTGAATAGATTTTCTTGGCATGGATTCAACTCATGGCGTCTGTCTTGCGGCCTGGGTTGTTGAATGATTGTGTGATTTCCCCCCATAAGGAAAAGGGACAAAAGAGCACAAAGAGAAGTGACTTGTTGGTCTAGAGTATTCTCAAATCTTACTCAGAGAGAGAGAGAGAAAACCTCAGAGCGGGGAATGTGCATGTTGTTAATTACGCAAGACAGGAAGTGTCATCGTATGGGGAACAGTTTCAGCCTAAGACAAATTCCTTGACTCCTTCTTCATCCACTCCTACTAGAGTTCTTTACTGAGATAAGGCTCCTGTAGGTAAAAGTCGAAGAGACAACTGAAGAGTCTCATCAAACCGTTTCTTCTTAGGAAAACGAAAAAAAGATGTGTGCGCTGCAATTGCGGACGGGAATTGAGCCCGACGTGGCTGTGACGATGTTAGAACACATGCAGATGATGTTGTAATGTGAACAGATGGTGCTTACGGGTCGAACCCACAACCTTGAGATTAAGAGTCTCACGCTCTACCGATTGAGCTAGCCGGGCGAGTTGATGAAGAGTTGAGATGGGGAGGTGGGTTTATCATGGTGGGAGACGAGGTGAGGCTCTCATGAGTGGGGGGAAAGAGCTGGTCTCCTTGATGTGGGGGTTTCGTCAGAAACTGTAGCGTCGGCTTGAAGAAGTTGAGCTGAGACGTGACACAATATCTTGGATCATTGTTGCGCTTGATGTTGTCGAGCCTCCCCCGACTTATTATCAAAACGTCAAGTAAATGAAGAACGACGCCTAGGCGACCTGTTCAAGGTTTAAAAAGCCAGCAGTAACGGCAGTCAACACAGACTGGCTGGTCAAATGAAGACTCTCCATACACATTTAGAGATTCATTTTCATACCGACTGGCTAATTCCAAAGCTCATTTCAACAAAGAGGCTCAAACCTGCTTGTATGATGGAAGCGGCCTAAGGCTACAGCTGACTTCTTCACTGCGATATTGAAGCAGATGTTTGGGTGTCTGAGATTCAATCTACAGCATGATTTCGCTGTGAAATCGTTCCCTAGCCCAATCGTTGACCTCTTGTCTCGTGATGGTTTGAACGCTAAGTACCTAAGGTACCTTTTGAAAAGCTAGGTGCTTGCTGCAAGAAGCCTGGTTAATAAGTAGCGTAGAACAGATTGGTGTCGAAATGTCATGTTGAATAAAACCAAATAGATGCCCACAGATAAGAGTGAAGGATACCCGGCGTTGTAAACCGTCTCTACTAACCCACCTGTTGCGAGAAGTGGCCCCGTAATCAAGGCTGGATTGTGCCGCATAGTGCTAAGCGGAGCTATCGCATAGTACTTTCGCGGTCCGATTTGGAAATGATTGCGGAGATCAAACATTGGGTTTGAATATTCTCTAAGCCAACCTTCTGAATCTTATACATACTCACCAGGAGTCTCCATTTAGGCGTGAACCGGTATTATTTATATGCTGGCTATGAGTCTCGATTTGTTATTTTCTCTTCGTTCTTCCCAGGGAAATTTGAGTTGGCTTTGGGTCCTTGAATTTCGTCACGTTTCTCCAAGGCATTTTCGAAACGTAAGTCCGTCGTCTATCCTCAATGCCATGGTTGGGTCGGCGTCTTCGGTCATTCTTGCCACGAGATTATTCATTCATGAACATCTCTTGTGTCCCTTCTGGTAGACTACCTCAAGCCTATTGACACAGATTCATTGACGAGAAGTCAACAGAATCTCAGCTCGGGGGCTTGTTGCAAGCCTCTTCCAGAACTCTCCAGAGCTACTTCGTGTATCGTTTACCACACTTCCGTGCTGAAATTCAAGAGCTTCTCATTTTATATGCAGCCATGACGATGTCTCTTCTATACGCCGGATATCGCCGTCAACGCCGAGGCTCCTGAAGTTGGGCGTAAAACTCATGTGCTACCTATTTAAGTCGATGCTAGGGAGAAGAACAGATTTAGACACGCAATAATTCGAGGCGAATGCTACCGGGTTCGAATTAATACTCAACCTAGGGTAAAAACTATCTTGATCTTATCAGTCAGATGGTATACCAAGTGCCCCTTCAATCCTCTTTTTCCATACATACCACTAGTGTCCTACCCTATAGCTTCTGTATTATCCAATCGAATACTTGAGTGTTGATGATCATAGGTAAGAATGTTTACGAAAATCTCATAGGGTGGTTGAAAAGCCAGATAACCTACTCGGCACCGGCTGGCTTCATTTTCTAGGCTGGGTCACTCTACAATGGACAAGCAACACTGAGCTCTGCTGAACTCTTGTCAAGCCGTTTGTTGCTCTCAAATAGATCTTCCAATGGCATCCTCAATATTCAAGACGTCTATACGTTCATAACACATCTTGCCTCGCCCCGGAGGTGATGTGATCATGCCATCGAGAACACCGTCCTGATGGTACATAACATGCTCCTTTTTCCAGTTTCAACCCGCCGACGGGAAATCAGGTTTTCAGCCCCCTCCATACCAATGCGGATAACGCATGGCAATAGACATCATCCAGTATTGGGCCCCCAATATTTCTCCAGGACAGGCGTCGAGCGGCATGAATTGCCTGATACAACCCCTCATTTTCTTTCCAAGTTACCGACCGAAACCAATCACTGACGTCCCCTTGTGTTCAAATGGTCGTCATGGTGACGATTCAACTCAAATATTTAAGAGACACTGCAGCACTTGATGAACCACAGAAACCTGGTTCATCACGGAGCCAAGCAAAGAAACATCCCGAGACCGGTTCGCAGAAGGCCGAGCTCATCCTTCAAAGAACCGGTGCCCCGTGATATACCTCCAAATATACATCATGTACCCAGAGAAAAAAACACACATAAGAGAAAAAACCACAACGCAGAATGTCTCGTAAATTCTCCGCAGGTTCTCCTGCAAAACCATGCAATCGTGTAAGCACCGGGGGGCGGACGGGGGTGGCCGGCGCCTTTCGGGGGTTCCCAGCGACGCATAAGATCGTCGGACCATCGACTCCGGGGTTCCCAAAAGCCAGGACGAACCCATGTCAGAACCGTCAAAAGCCGCTCCGCGACAAAGAGAGTTCAGACGCAGAGACGGACACGACACAGGAAAAACCAAAAAAATACAAATACTTGTCATTCAAGCAGAATTAACGAGGGGTTCACTGGTCTCCTCGTTCCGTTTTCCCCCTCACACAGGGATTACGATTGCAAGACGGCGTTCGTGTATGTATAATATGCTATCTCGTAACCAATTCCCCCATATATATCCGTACACGCGGAACAGCCGGACGGCCGTTCCGCTAGTCATTTCTCATATGATGAAGCGCATCCCGTTCTATAGTTACACAAGACATATATCCCAAATGTCCCATTAAAAAGCTAACTCCCCAAAGATTTGCCGAAACCAGGTTCAAGAAAGAATCCCCCAAAAAACAAAACGCAAACCTGTGGTCATCTCTTTCTGTTGCCTGGTAGAAATGCCGATTCTGTTACTATCTCTTTTGGGTCGTTATCATTGTTTCTTTATGCTGAGAGGCAACGACCAGCTGGACTGCCTCTCCTTTTATCCTCGTTGAAGAAGGACATGTGCGGTGTTGTTTCACACCCATCTGGCAACATGCATACGGAACCGAATCGAAATCGTCGAGTCGATGTGGACGAAGAATACCGCTCCTCCGAGTTGAATTCGAAGGGTGGACTCCGAGAGGGCGAAAGAAAATCGCATTCCGTCGTGGGGTCGTCGCATCGTCATGTCGTTTGCCGTCTCGCAGACGGCCATAATCCTCGGTCCCATCACGAGGAAAGATAAACGTTGCCGACTTACACCCTGGACGACGATGTGTCTGAATTCGACACCGAGGTGAAGTCATTCAGAGGAAAGGAGAAGAGAAAGAGGGGAAAAGGGGGGCGAGGGGCTCGTGATGTCGGTGACGTGGAGGACGACTTCGTGGTCAAAAATCGTCGTCCATCAGACACCGATACCAGAAGAAATAGCAACACGCAAACACCCACATCGCACCTACACTGGGACCGCCCACGACGTCGACCATCTCGATACGCCGCGGCCCCGGTGCCCTCGACTCCTCCCGGCGGATGCGCTCCTGTTCCGCGAACCTCACCCGACTATACAGCTCCCGAGACGGCGCATACGTGGGAGGGGGCTGCGAGATAACCACGCCGCCGCCGCGGCCACTGCCACGACTGTTACCGGAGGTGCTTCTCGAATGCCCCGGCGGCACAGCCTTCATGCCCGGGTTCCGTCTCGGCGGACGCTCGACATGTTGGACCTGCGGCACACTGTCTCCGCTCCCACCACCACCGCCGCCGCCGCCGCCGCCGCCGCTGGCGGTGCCGGTGTTCACGCCATCACGACGCCCCCCATCGTCACTACGGCGACCATCGTCCGAAGAGGGATGAGACGAATAATCAGAGTAGATGGAGTATGAACTAACACGATGCCGGCCGAGGGCGCCCGAGCTGCGTTCGCTGTTGCGGGGTCTGATAATGTCTCGTCCGTTGTAGTTGAATTCTCGCAGCCCGCGCTCGGCGCCCTGAAAAGGGGGAGGGGGAGGGGGAGCGCCTGGCGGGGGGGCCAGGGGGCGGAGGGACCTCGTCCGCCTCGTCGAGCCCGGGCAGCTGCTGCTTCTGCATCTCCTTGAGCTCGAAGAGCTGTCCTGTCGGACGCTCCATTCTGTAGAACTTGAGCTGCGGCGAGCCTTCGTCGAGCGGCGGCGTGAGGGTTTTCGAGGAGCTCATGGTGGGCGTTGAGTTGTTTGTCTCTCTCTCTTCTGACCTCTCGACCGTAAGGCCGTCATCAACATTGGTCGGGTGTCGAGAGGAAGGGGGGGTTAATTTGGTGTGTATCAACTGGCTGGAGACGCCCTGACTCGGCGGCAGGTATGACGACAGACGCTCAGGGCAGAAGGTATTCATTCCGGGGTCATCGGGGCAGAATAAAAGAACACGACGGATCTCGCGCTTGCGCGTTCAACAATCAACGGGGCTTCCGGAGTAAACCGCTGACCGGCGACGGTGGTCATTTGATCATGAAGAGGTGAGTTGTTCCGGAAGAGAGGGGAATGTAGAAAGCTGTCACGCCCCGAGACTCCCGACATCCGTGACAGCCGGCGAGGTGTCCCGTCACAAGAGCCTCACGGCGCGGGCAACCCGCGGTCCTCATGTGCACGGAGCCATTTCATCACTCTTCCATCCCACCACCCCTTTAGCGAAACTCAGATTGACTTTGGGGTCTTGGCTCAAGCTTCGCCCTCGCATGCCTTGGCCCATGGGTCTGAGGCGGGAATTTGTTTCTTGCGGTCTGCTCCTACATTGAGGAGGTTGCCAGCGTGCGAGGAGGTTGCCGGTCCACCAGTACCCGTAAACCAAAGGGAAAGTCCAAGTTGCACCCGCGCGTCCGAGGCCCCCAGAACACAGTCGTACGGCCATCGGCAATGATGCCATTCAGAGTTTGGCTTGCTGTTTCTCGACCGCATCTTGTGGGAGCGAGGAGGTGCACTCATTACCCTCACCGTCTGTGTGTGCATGTATATGTGCCTGTGTGCTTGCGTGCATCTCTTTCCTGCTTAATACCGCATAAGAGAGTCCGAACGAGCTGCGGGATATCGTATTCTGGGCGAATGAGAAGTCAAGCTTGGGGGACCCAACTGCTCGGAAACGGAAACTTCTAGTGCGCGCCGTCGTCTCGAGTTTCTCGCGCTGGTATCGGAGAGACGAGGTTGGCGCGGCGGGTCCCCTGGGGAAATCGGCGCCGGCCGTTGTGGAGGAATGGCCGGCCGCGTTGACGATGCAAATCCCATCGTGCCGGTCGGTTTCGTAATGTGGGATCTATACTAGCAAGGTCGGTCAAGCAATGACCCGAATGACCTATTTCGCCACGGCTCGAGTCATTGGCGTCGGCAGGAGAGATACTGTGCCATCATGACGCCGTCATCGTCAGAACTCTAGACAATCCCGATATAGGTCCCTTGGAAACCATCGACCATTGGCACAGCTATATCGGGCTGTGACTTTGGGGCTCTGTTTCTGACGGCAGCTGTCCGTCAGATCTGGTTAGAATTCAGATAAGAACACGGGAGTTGCTGCTGAGTCAACCCTCTTTGCAGCGACGTCAGAGTTCGTGACGCTGTCAGCAGCAGCAGATGCGAACTCGTGATGTGCCGTGCAGGTAGGGTTCCGGACGATGGCCGACGAGCCGCTAAGGCATGCGGTGCTCCGTTCGACGGCCTGTCTTAGACGTTGTAACCCACTGCCATCTGCAACTGCCGGACTTGAAGATGATGGAGATCACCTGCGGGCGACGCTGGTCCCTGGCCTAGAGCAAAAGGGCGGTCACGGGCCCACGTGATATGATGGGCGACGAGAGCGTGCTGGTGCAGGCCGTTACGCATTGCTGTTTTCTCCGGGGCGTCTCCTTGCTCCCGTTGCTCGTCATTGCTGATCAAGCATTGAATCCAACATCTTGAGGCTGTTCGGCCACTATGTTATCGAAGACCTCGACAACCAAGGCCATATCCTCCTTGCTCTGATCATGATCATGCTCTCGAGCTACAAGACTTCAAGCCCTTGCCTTGTCTCGACTTTGCCTCGCCGTTCGTACAGCAGCCAGCAGGTGTGAAAAGCTCGCTTGCATCCAGCATATGCGTCTGTACCTGAGAATGGGGGTCAGATAATCAGGCCATTTACACAACCTTTGGCAGCAAACTATGCGGCTAGACATGCATCGACTTGCGGCAGCCGAGGCTATGCGTCCAGGGCAACTTCTGCCTCTAGTCTTGGGACGGGACTTAGTTGACAGGCAGAAGGGTGCGTGCAGCGGCTAGTCTCGACCGCGCCATCGCTAGATGCCATCCGTTGAATCTGAACCCCGACAAACGGGGGTAAAATACTTCCACAAGGTACAGGGCTTCCCGTCAAGGAATCCGTAGGAAATGACACCCGAGTGTTGTTAGTCCATGATGGACAGTTCCAGACCCGAACGGACGGATATGCTGATAGACATGGCTGCCCTCCCCTCCCCTCCCCGCCGTAGCTGCTAACGGCCGTGTACCTCAAGCTCAGTCCGGTTGTGGCACTTGGCTTCGCGTGGTGTTCAGCCACGGCTTGGAGCTCCATTGTGTCTTTGGTAGAAACATGGACCCAAGACAGAGGCATCGGCAGATTCGCCAAGCCCCGACAGGGTAAAACGCACAAAGCCTGAGGGCATAGTCTCACGAAGGGCGTTCTGCCACGCGAGAGAGTCGTACAGCTGCATCCGCGGTTGCCCAGCATCCAAGACCATCGATGTCCTGGATCCGGAAAACTGCGGACTCCCGTCGTACAGGGAAGATGAGGTTGAGGGTCACCCCGCGCCTAAACAACCCCAATTCAACCCTCTCCATGAATACGTCGTGTCCATGTGGGACACCATGCCGAACGGCAGATTGAAGACTGAATGGAAGCTCAACCAGCCCGTACAGCGCGCACGCAATTGGTTGGCCAAGCGAGAAGAGAGTCATTAAAGCCAGAAACGTACTGCGGAACGTCGGTTTTTTGTGTAACGTTGGTCACGCTACTTGCCGTGAGCCGTGACGGCTCGTTTGACGGGGATTCGAGCAGGCGCGTTGATTCGGCAGCCCTGCGGATAACCAGCAAATGATGGCTCGCTGATTGACTGCCGCAGAGAACAACTGCCATAGCTGGTAGATTGGCAATGTTTGGCCATCGCCTTGTCCGAGCTGAGCGTTGACGAGAGTCTACCAGCCATCTCGCCGACCGGATACCCAATATAACCTTCACGTACCCTAACCTTCACGTACCCCATACTAGGATGGGCTGTCAATACAAGGTGGGCAAAAAGCTCCAGCTGTCAGAGGCGTGGTCGTGATTGATCCCCTGGCGCCGCCATAAAAAAACTAAAGACACGGCGTTCAGGCTCCCTTGGCCCCCCTATTAAGCTCATCCTTCCACGGGCATTCTAGAATCAAGCCCACCCCCGACAATGTTCATGAAAACGGCCTTGGTTCAGGTCGAGACGGTCCGTCATTAAACCAGGCCCATCGCGACCCAATTTGAGAGCATTCTGGGTGAAACGGTCTTGTTTGGCCCCGAGAGACATCGTGACTTGACATGGATACAGGCATCAGGTCAAACGCCTCGAAATGAAGCTGGGCGGCGTCCTTTACTAAGTAGAGGAATAGCGAGCGACCCACGTCGTGGCCGGTAAGCTGTACGGCGGTATGTATGTATGTATGTACGCAATTCAACACATGGCGAAGTACCGTGTACGAGGCCACAGTCCGATCGACCTGTCAGCCCCGGCCCTAGAGGCTAGAAGGCTAGGAAGCGCTCGCTGTGTCGTACGACGGAGGGGTGCCGATCGACATTGTGGAGCTCCACCAAGAGAACCGCCTTCATCATCCCCTTCGTGAAAAAGTGCTCCGTAAACACATACTTTGCGGTGTGTATCGTGTACCTTGCGTTCAGGGATCGGCTGGCAAGGCCTGGCCAAGGATGCTGTTGTTCTGGATTCGGGTGTCAAAAAAAATGTGCCACGCGACGCTGTGGGAAGAGCCAGGATGGGTGAAAAACGAATGGTGTTGACTGGCTCTGGGAAGGGTCTGGAAAAAGACATGCGGAAGAAAAGTTTCACATCGTTGCTGAAAAGAGGTCCCCCGTGGAGTATCTTGCTCAACAACGTCCACACCGCATCAAGAGACACTTTAACTCTATACCAAGGAGCGAGTGGGATTCGCCGGCGATAGTTTGGTTTTCTTCATCTCTTCGTCACTGGCTCATGTGTCTCGCGGGCGCTCCCCGATGCCTGCTGGCCAAGGTTGGTCTGAATTTGGCCGCTTCGTCATGCGTTGCGTTTGTTCAATACGCACCATTGGCCCCGAAGCCGCCGCCGAAGTGGAAGCTTTTGGAGCTTGGCCTACTCTCCGGCGGACGGGCGGCCTGCAACCCGCCTATGGTGACATGCTATCGGTATCTGGTGCTGGCACTGCTGGGCTTCCTGCCCACCCATATCCGTTCCCGCGTCGCCCTGGGCGGCGATGGTTCATCGCTGACCGCTTTGACCCAGCCACTCGGAGCAGTGACGTTGGCGGTGCCTCCATCGGGTTGTTTGCCTGCCTGCCTGCTTGCTTGCTTGCTTGCTTCACCTCCAGCGTATAACCGCTTTCCCGTATCGACTGCACACGCGCACACCGGGGGTTGTACGTCTGAGGACTGTCCTGGCCGTCGCTCCTCCCCTGTGCACACGGCGAGTTCACCGATCTCAGCTAAAGGCATGGCAGGGCGGCAAGGGAATACCCGGAGCTGCCATGTGGCATTGGAGATTTCCCCCTTGATCCCGCCGACCTGTAATTTAAGCACCACAGCATGCATACGGAGCGTGAAGCCACGCCGGTATCCGGACCGCACCCTGCTGGTTCCGCGCCTGTTCTTGCGGTTTCACGCTTGATCGGCGTAGCCGTCAGTTCGTGGCAACGCGACAACGAGATTGGCGATTTCGAACTAGCGACCGCCCATTGTCCACCGGTCCGTGATGGACAATATGAACCAACCCACGGTGCCCAGGGCAATTGTCAACTCAACCGGCACCTCTGTGTCCCTTCTTGAGACGGGGTCTTGGGGTTATGATGACTCAGGTGACAAGTCGGTCAGTGGTGTTCCCTGTCGGTGTTTGTCTCGTAAGCGGCGTCTACTGTACGCGGTACTTCACATTTGGGCCCAGCCTTCTTCCATGTGCCAGCGTACTGCGGTACCGCACAGAATCCTTCAGACCAGGCCCCCGGCGTCGAGTGCGAATTTCCGTGTGGCTTGCCAAACCACGTGGCAATCTCCACCATTGACGCCAAACAAGGCTTAGGCCAGGGGCCAGTAGTCTTCCCTTCAGTGCCGTACGGTTGCTGTTGGGTATCTGTACGTACAACCGTAATCGATCATGCCAAAGATATGATGCTGCGGGCCCTAGATACATACACCTGTTCAACGCCGATGTATTGGTGCGAGCTTGGCAGCCGTGCCTCTGGCCTGCGCCTTCATAGACTGTTGTGATTCGACATCGCTCGGAGCCGTCTGCGCGTCCATCAGAAGCGCCCGCTGAGGCGGTTGGGTGCGGCGCGCTTATCAATAATCGGCGAGCGGCCAGGGTTTTGCAGCAATAGGACGAACTGGTCAACGCCGCTCAGATGAGCAGCCGGCCGGCACTAAGGGGGGGGAGCTTTCAGGCACTGCCAGTCTGCTGGCGTAGTACATGGCGTCGCCGAATCTGTTGCATGACGCTTCCGATAGGCCGTGACGGCACACCACGCGATCTAGGATCTCCGTCTGTCATACAGGGCGACGTCCTAGCCTGAGCCCCAGGTGATACTGAACGGCATCATTCGCGGTGGTCTTATCAATGCAAGGCGTATCCGGGTAAATTCCAGCATGCACTTGCTCGTCTCTACGCAGCATTAGGACTTTGAACTGTCCGCCAACGCCGAGAATCGTTCCATTTTACTGGCAAGGGAGCCCTCAGCACCGTCGATTTCGAGCGGTCGTTTGCACGAAAAAGAAACGATTGCTTGAAACAAGCCTGGCTGAACACGTGCAGCTGCGGGCTGACGGAGACCACCCCGGACTCGGGTTGAAGGGCGGAAACAGAAAAAGAAGCAAACGCTCGCATGTATCCATCCGTAAGAAACCCCTCACAAGAAGTCCACGTGGAAACAACGGGGCAGTCAGCCAGGGGTTACACCAATGGCTTCCGTTGCAAGTTCGATTTGCTAAAGTACGGATACCGTTAAGTCAAGCCGCATCGTGTGCGGTAGGTACAGCCGCAGAAAAGTACACTCCCCACCAGCAGTACAGAGTTCTAGACGCCTGCAGCTTGACGGAGCAGTGTACGAATGGCGCCCGCTACGTCGTGAGGTATTTGTTGCGTTATGAAAACGCTCCTCGGAGTATTTCGACTTCGACCTGACCGCCGGTCATCAAGTTGAAATGCTGTGGGGTGTCGCTGTCACAACTCCTGTGTGGGGGATTCCACTTTGCCCTCTTCAGATAGAGATAGGGTCCCTGTCTTGAACCATCTCCTGAGCAACCCGAGTGTGCACGTCGCTTGAGGTCCAGCCGTAGACCAAACCACGCCGCGTTGTCGACAGCCGGGCAGTAATTTAGAGATTAGTTCGCAACCGCTGTTGAACGGACGATAATATTGTTTGTAGCGACGATGAGATTGACGCCCGCATTCGCTAGTGCGCCAACTTAGGCCATGACCTCATTCTTCTAGAAGGCAACTTCGAACCGAGCCAGGCCCAACGCAGCATGGTTGCATGCATAGCCTCAACAAGACCCCTTGGCATCATCCCCACGAACGATCAGCCATGTCTTTGATCCTGTCACGTAATTTCAGCTCGTCGATGGATCAGCCGTCTCAGATCAGTCGAAACGCGTTTAACTACCCGCCAGATGAAAAGACACGTGTTGGAGCGCCGCCACACGTTCGATCATGTCTCCGCTATTGGGCTCGCAATGCGGCGATCCAAGTGATACGTCGTGACAATGTCGCGCAATACGTGTGTGTCGCCCGGATGACTGATTTGATATCGTACGTCGGTGATCTCCCTAGCCCGGATAGCTTGGACCGAGCTCGTATCAGGTTTTGGAATGCCTGGTCGCTAGCTGCTGGCCGCTATCCGAGCTTTTGAGTGATCCCCTTTCTCCAGGCATTACTTAGTACTTCATCGTCGCCGATAGTGCTGTGTAGACACGTCTGGTTCTTCATGGGACCCCTCAGCGTAGCTCGCGGCCGATACTGCCATGGCAATACGGACCGAGAGCCGTTAAAGCCCTACCGTGGATTCATTTGCTCGCGCATATTTTATGCTTTCGGCTTTCAATCCAGTTTTGGGCATCGCCGGTATCCACTGAATTGACCAGCCGTTACAATTGGGAGTTGCAAGATGCTAGCACTGCGTGGTAGTTTGCTCCCCAAGATAGTGCCGCGCTTGGCAGTTGAAGGTCACTGATTCCGTATGCTGGCTTCAGGGAGCATCCCAGATATCGAGGTGCTGTGCACTTTGGAACCTGACCCGTCAGAGTCGCGCGTCGTCGTTCGGTATCGTAGTTGGTCTTGAAATAGGACATTTTGATAAGCTGCAAAAACTTCCGGACGTTGCTCTCATTTGCTCGCTGGACGCGGCATGGGTGAAACACAACCACGGCACGCATCACGGGAACAACCTATTGCTGTTCAATCGCCGTTGCGCTCTTCACGTTGGTCGGCATCTGTTCGGTCTGAGTAAATCCGACAACGATCTGGTGTGTGCCTCGTCTCTTAACTGGAATGCACTTTTAGGACCGGCGCCCGCGGATTTTCGTTTGATCTGATTCCCAACACGAACAGACAGTAAAGTTCGACTTGTGCCAGGACTGCCGAGCAATGGCTGACCTATCATTACTAAAGTTGCTGCCGTACATCGAGGGCAGATGCGGGAAGACGGGCAGCGAAACGTCAGGCGTTTGAAACCGAGGCAGGCTTCCCGGGCTCTTCAAGCGTTGCTTTAGCCGGCTAGCCTGGCATCATCAATGGGGTGACTGGGTGTTCGCAGTGTCTTTGGTTCCTCCTGTGCCCTATTGCAGCCGTGCTGTACGATGTTGCCGGTGTTATGCGCTGTACCCCCAAGTTTCGCCGCAGACCGCCTTGTCCAAAACCGCAATCAAACCCGGGGTGTTCCCTCGCTTGTGTTTCCACGAGAGCTTCTAGAAGTCCTGTCGTAGGGATGTTCTGTGGGCGAGAGGCGGTGCAAGACTCCTCCGATCCACCAGCTCCGGCGTCAGAGAAACGCCGTGATTAACGGGCGATATCGAGCTGTGGAGTGTCTTTAATCACACGCCGTACGGATACACAGAAGCCGTTTGTTCATCTAGTTTGTACCTCGAGCCGAGACGATGAGAAGGGCATGAGATGCCACGCTGTGCACGCCCTTAGCTAGGAACAGTCTGCATCAGTCCGCGCCCTTAGTGACGCCGGATGATCAAATGGCTCGTCTCGTTGCGCATGAAATTTGACTGATTCTTGCATCAAAACTTTTCAGCCTCGTCCGACGGCAGCGAGACGACGGGAGGGCATTAGTAACCAGCCACGAACCACATGGCTACTCCGTAGGGAGCGAGCGGCAACGGGGACACTACTGCGTACCACTGAGCAAGCTCTATTGGCCCCTAAGCCCCTACGCAGTAAGACGGTGGTTACAGCGGGCTGAAGCTCATTGGGCTCTCGTCGGTGGTGCATGGCAGGCCTGTATCCGTATCGTAGCGTGGTAAGAAAGGTGCAGAAGTTGGGGTTCCACGTTGTCTGCGCACGCTGATTTGGCGCATACCTGGAACCTTGGCAATTTCTGAGATGCGATGCTGGGCTGTTGAGCGGGCAGATGAATGGACTAGCGCTTCAGGCGATGCTTTGTTAGGCAGTTGAGTCGCGGCCCTGGCTGGCAACGGCGTCCAAGTGGGCGTTTTGGGGGGCGGCGACAAGGCTCAGAGTGCCAAGGGGGTAAAGATCGGCGCCCGGGACCAAGGGACGAAAGCAAGTCGTTCGGAAATAACGAGCTCACGGCCCACGGCCCAAGGTCCACGGTCCACGAGAGACGAGTCTGGCGGCCCATCCATGATCCAGGAGCTCCTCAGTCATCACGGTGACTCCGAAAACGACGTCTCGTGGGAGCAGCTACCTTGGCTCACACCCATCAAGCCAAGCATCGGCAGCGACGTTGAAAGTCACGGTACGCAGGCTGAGGGTTTCATCATCTTTCTGCGTCTTTCTGAGTAGGTATCTGGATCCAAGGTATGCTCCTGGTGAGGCCGGGTCTGGCAGGTGTTGAGGCCCAAAGCCGTCGACATCGCCAGGTAGTCTGGATCGGTATCCGTGCTTTGTGTGAAGATTCAAAGTACTGCGTCTGCGTATAATTGGGCAGACGGCAATAGCGAATGCCGCTTCCGTCGTGGAATGCCGATGGGACTGCCGACAAAAGCATGGCTTCTCTGCAATTTTACGTTTTCCCTTTCGCGATCTGGGACTTTTCGATTGCCGTCGTCCTGTTTCAGGCCTCTTTAATCGCCGTCGGAGGGAAGGCCGGCGTGTTCAACGAGTGGACGAATGGGAAGGGAGGGGCGAGGTGCAAAACCTTATGACTCTACCGGTCGATGTCAGACGGTAGCAGTGCTTGCTGAACAGTAGTCTGTAACAGAGGATTGAGTGTACTGCATAGCAGTTTGCTCAGCGCAGTGCAGCTTCGCAGCAGTGATGCGGTGCGGAAATCAGAAGGCGGTGTCCTCTGGCGCTGGGGGCGAGACGGCCAAAGTCAATCCCCAATAGCAGCCGCGTGAGGAGGGCTGGATGAGAAGATGGTGGTACGAATACAGTGCCTCGCCATAGGGTCCAGCTGTAAACACTGTCGGCTCGGGTGCCGAGTGGTGCGTGGAACGAGGCTAGTCCAACGTGCGAATTGAAACAGGAAGTGTTGGGCTGGCCGGGTTAAGTTGACTTTTGGTTGAGTTGAGTTGGATTCGAGGTGGGTGGTGTGGGTGATTCTTTGGGATTTCCGGGTTGGATGGATGGACGGATGGATGGCCTGCATGGAGATGATCAGTCAGTGGGCAGCAAGCAGCACGGCGGGAGCATATTCAAACGCAACAAGGGCAGGCGGGAAGGCAACACAATCACGTAAGGTATCCCCGTACCTTAGGTTTGGACGGTAGCAGGAACAGTCATCAACGCACTGCAACGCACCGTCGTCCTTCGTCGACGACGAAAGGCAGATAGACCGACGGCAGAAGTAGTGAGGCAGGAAAAAAAAAATAAAGGCAAAAAAAGTAATAAAAATTGGGCGGGAAATGAGGGGGGGCGACAGACAGCAGGACGGGGACAGGGGTTTGTCTGCGTGGCAGCAACGTGACGCCGCCAGAGAAAGACGGAGACCCACCAGGATCCACTGCGTGGCTTGCAGGGAAGTCGCGGCCCCAAAACAGCTTGGCTGGGTGGGAGGAATCCCTGAGGCCACGCGCCGATCTGTCGGCCTGTGGTGAGACTTCCAGGAGTGGTGCTCGCCCCATGCCCCATTGGTCGCTGGTGCTTTGCTTAGCACACTCAGGCAGCGAAATGCGAGAAAGTCGGATTGTCTCTTCACAAGCGCTATCCGTCATCTATGGAGAACTCACATTTTCATACCTTTAGTATCCGTCGGTAGATGTAGACGAACGCCTCGTCGAACACCGAATGGATGGTACCCTTACACAGCCGGCGCGGTGTTCGGCGGTCGGCGCAGACAGTTTGCTCAATGATAGGTACCTTAGGTAATAGAAGTACCTTACATTGGGTAAGGTACCTTGAGTAGGCGAGAGCTGTCGAAAAGATACGTTCCTCGCCTTACCTCACATTCCCTCCCCCTTCCTTCCTTCCCTCCCTCCCACCGCCTTACCACTTTCTCCCCGAGGCATGGCCTGCGGCCATCTGCCCCCATCTCGTACCTCCTCCCACCCTGGTCATCTCCACCTAACCCACAATAATCGTGCTTCTCATTGGGTCACTGTGATGGGTACCTGCCTGATGTACCCGGCGACACATGGAAGCCATGAGATGGAGCCAGCCGATGCTGTCTTGCACGCCTCTGTCACTTGTTCCGGATGTGAGCACACCAAGGTAGCCGATACGTACAGTACATCCTCTCCACGGCAAGAGGTACTTGTGCTGCCTCGACTCACCCAGCCGCTCAAAGTCGAGGTACGGGCCACCGACTATTGCTTACATCCACTGCCGCCCACTTTATCACCGCCAGACCGTCCAATTGCGCTACAGCCTTCACCATATCTGAACCCTCACGATAAACGTCGTCAGCAACCTCTCCGCCCCGACTCCCCTCTCCGCGACCAGCCCTCCAGTTCCCAGTGCCCAAGTGGGCGTAATGAACATCACCGCCTTTTCGAAACCCTTTCAGACCCTTCAACCCCTGGTTCACGATGCTGGGAATACCCGCCCGACACCTCCCTAGTCCCCAAACTGTTGTCAACTTTCAATTCTTCGATAAGCAACATCATTGCCGCCAGTCTCTACCGCCGTATGCCCTAGAAACTCTCACTTTGCCGAGTTGCACAACACTACCGACTATCTAGTCTCCCAAACCCGCAACGGGTTCGTTGGGGTCCGTACACACCTAATTACTAGTCAACTCGTCAACCCTCTCTCTTCACTGCAATTTTGCCCGACTTCCTTAGCCCCACCACAACTCCTAACAATTCAAAACCCCACGTTCTTGTTTCTCTAGCGCCTCTACTATGCTTTGTGTGCCTTGTGTTGGTTAAGTGCCGCTCAGAGACTCAACACCTCAAGCTTCAGGGCGGGCTGAGAGTACTACGCAGTAGTTGCTGGTGGCCGCTGTCGGTGCTGTGCCTAGGCCCCTCCCCTCTTTACCCTCGGTGCTTTGACACCGTTCCTAAGCCCTGGTGTTCCCGTCTTTCCAATGAGGTGGGAGAACAGAGTTGGGCAAACAATATCAGATGGCGAGAGTGTCGGGCTATTCTTATTCTGTCTGCCCCAAGTCGGGGTACACTCCTTCACACCATCGGTCCCCTGATGCGGACGCGGTACTTTACCTACGGATATACCCTCCAACTTCTTTTCTGCTCGCCATCTGTGCTGTGCTAACATCCGTCCTCCCCGTCCCCTCCCCCACCATCTGTCCTGTCTTCCATCCATCCATCTTGTTGCCCGCTCCCGATCTCTATCAAAGCCCGAGGTGGCCCCCGGCCGGCCTCTGACATCAGAATCGATGTAAAATCATACCCTCATCTTTAGTATGTATACACACGAGCAGATCACCTGAAGACGATTGTTTGTCCCGGCACATGCCCCTGTAATACGAAGGCGTGTGAGCCACGGACGACATGCACATGCAGTCAAATGCATGCGGTTGTAATACCACGACGTCTAGACTACTCTTGAATGTTGAACAGTGAATGCGTGGGTTGCAGCTGTGATATCGCCGACCTCGAATTTGAACATGCGCCGCGTTTTTCCTTGGTCCAGCTTGTCGGCCCGCCGCCAGAGAGGCTCAAAACGGGGTCCATCTTTCTCTACGTTTGCTCAAGCTCCCGGCTACCGTATTCAAACGGCCGGCAACCTTCATACACGTGCCTTAACTTCATCCACAGATTCTGGGTTGCTGCGTTGTTGCGATGGCTATACAACACCCGAATGGTCTCTCACGGAAATGGCGGACTTTCGCCTCGTACGAAACATCGCCGAGCGACGTTCTCTGTCTGCTGCAGAGTTTCTGCTCCGAACGTCTACCACTAGTTGGGCTAGAACGGCCACATGACGAGGATACATTGCCTTTTCCTTCCTTCTTTGCCTGCAACTATGGGTGATGACATGGCAGATGTTCTGCCCACAGCATCCGATCAAACGGCACCCAGCCGTGGACGAAACCTCGTCTAAGGAGGCGACATCGTCCGGAGGTGAAATGTGCGAAGCGCGAGGTGTGTGGTGGCCGGCCTGTTTCTCACTCACTCTGCAGCAGCCGTTACGCATTGCCCTGAGGTCTTGACAAAGAAAAGCCGAGAGAGAACGGCGACCTGACATGGTTTATACGACTCGTTTGGTTTGGGTCAGGCACCCGGCCAATGTTATTGACTTTTTTCTACACTGTCCCTGTGTGACGTAATCCCATATCCGAAGGGACGGGTAGTGTTGTGTGCGTGTGCCAAACCACATTGAAGCGGGATCATGCTTTGAATGTGCTAGAGAAGAAGCAAAAAATAAAAAAATAAAAATAAAGTAAAGAAGCCCAATATCCGCACAGGCAAGCGTGAGCCCGCCGGAGAAAGTCCCGAAAGACGCTCCCCGAAGCGAACCGGCGGGCAATTGGGCCCAGGCTACTCCGGACTTGCTTGTCTTGATAATTGCTGATGGATCTTATTTCCGTCATGGTTTGGAGCTAAGCAGCACGTTCCGTGCTACGACTTGCGGCATTCAATTCATTCATGGCATGTCAACCACACACGACTGAGATTTTTTTTTTTTGTTCGTCTCATTCGGAGGCACCGTTCCCCCATCTCGGCCCCTTTTGGTCCCATTTGGGGGCCGTTACCACGCAGCAATCTTGCACTCCCGTCAAAGTTTTCTTTTTCCATCTATTCTGCCCGTTTCTTTCGGGGCAGATGGGGGGCCATGCTGTACGTAACGTCGTGTCGTTGAGACAGCAGAGAGAACAGCAAGCTGCAGCATGTAGCAGTATTGCCTGCCTGCGTAGTTCCTTGGCCTCGGCCTCTCTCCCCTTACCCACTTCAATCCCGCTTCAGGCTTAGAGAGGAGGGGAACCACATGACAATCCGTTCCGGTCCCTTCACCTTCATGATTTCACGGTGCGGGCACCTCCTTACCTAAGTTCTAACGGTCAAGGTCGCCCAGACCGTCGTTCTCTCTTCCTTCCCCTTAACACACCGCATCTCACGTCTTTTCTTCCCTTTGGGGCACCGTACATGAGTGGGAGGGGGTTGGATGGATTGATCTAGGCCCGCGCAGGGCATGGGGGTAATATGGCCATGGCCCGTGGCTGGTGCACACGGGGGCGGGCAGCAGGCATTCGCACAGAAGGGCATCAGGCTATCATCGTAGGAGCTACTTCGCAGTATGGAGTACCTTTGCTGTACAATAGTCTCTATATTTCCAGAGAGACTACGGGAGACTTGCGGCAGTATGGGAGGTCAGGTTGCAGGGTATATTGGTGTGGTATAAGGCGTGCTGGGGTGCCTAAGGTGATATGATGGAATGGGAGGCAGGGCGGCACATGGCACTGCGGAAAGTAAAAGGGTAATGCATGGCCAGAAAGATACTTGGCGTAGCAGGGTAGGCTCCTGCATGGCTGGAGTACCTTCTTCCGTACCACCACCACCACCACCTTGCCTTGCCTTACATGCCAGATAATAATGGAGTGTAGCGGTTGATTCCATGACTGCCCATGTGCCCTGGCCCGCTGAAAGGGGGGGGTAAGGTCGTGGTGAGGTGCCAATGGCCCCCTCGGTGGGACCAACCAGCGGTACGGTGGAGTGTGGCACTGAGGGACCGGCGACCGCACTGGCAGGCCGCACTGAGGGGTGGGGGGAAGAAGGAAGAAATGCTCATTGAAGACCTCCAGGGCAGGGACTCAGGGAGGAGGGGGGGGGGAAGGATGGAGGAGACAGTGAA